>WAAD01031993.1:66293-78899 GCA_013389945.1 Fregata magnificens
GGCCCTGTAGCCGGTGTATTGCCTGCGGGAGGACGGCCCCGCGGCGGCGGAGAGCCGGCGGTGGCTGGAAAGCGTCCCGCAGGCCATCCCGGCGGAGCTGGTGGCCTTGGGCTTCGCCTCCATTCAGGTGACGCAGCGGTGGGTACAGCCGTGCGGGGGCCGCTGACACCCGAAATGCCCGGGCTGCCCCATCGCCAGCGGGGAGATGGTGGAGGAAAAAGGCGGGGGCCAGCCCGTAGGCTTGGCTGCAGTGCTCCGAGCGATGCTTCCAGTGTCGTCCACTCCACGCTGCTCATGCAACGCACCGTCCTTGGCCTCTGCTCGGCACACGTGGCACTTCTGGGGTTGCGAGGGCCACAGAAATGCCTTAGTGCCAACATGATGTTTCACATTGCCTGTGCGTGTGTATAAAGACCAAGAAAAAGAGTAGAAGTGCTTCACCTTCTCCTTCCTTGTTGTTTTAACGGCAGCTGACTGACTTCACCTCGCTGTCCAGACAACAGGAGTTTGAAGGAGATACCAAGAGCGTGATCCCGCTCTTCTCCATAATGTATTTCTTGACAATAACTTTTTCAGTTGTCTCTTGCCTAAGGTAAAATGTTTTCTAAGCTATGGATCAACGAGGAGTGACCTCCGCTCTTCTTTACCTTGCCTAAATTGGTTTCTGCTCTTGTAAAGTGAAGTCATTGTTGAAGCTGCAGGCTTCATGTAATAATCGGCAACGTGTGTTTCTTTGCTGATTCTCTCCTACTTGTGTGTATTTTCCAACTGCTTAAATGGGGTTCGTGATAAGTATCAGACAAATACCTGAACAAGCGTTCAGTTCAGACATGCACAGCTTGAATGCTAGTATCCATTCGTCTCTTCCTTGAAGCCACCAGTCATTTCTGTAGTCCCCACCTAAGAATCCTTTTTGTAGCTGATGTTTTTGGAACTATTTAAACAACTGAAACAACCCCCTATTCTTTATCTTTTTAAGAGGTCTGAGGTGCTGTAGCTTTGGCACTGAAAAACACTGCCAAAGTAAATGCTTTTCATTATGAAAGAGTTCTACTTTACCCTGCGCGGGAAGGGGGCCAGAAGCGTGATCTAGCCAACCTGGCAGCAGCAGAATTCTGCATAAGCACTTCTGTTGAATAAAACTTACCAGCTCAACTTGGCATGCCCAGTGGAGACATTCACCAAAAAGATGTGTAAAAGTCAAACAGGAAAGTGGTCATTTGGGGGGAGGGAAGGAATAAGTGGTGCTATTGCTAAGGTTATTCTACTCCTTTCTTCCTTCATTTGTAGCTTCTATCCTCATCCTGCCCACAAGATACTAATTCTTTGTAAAGATCAGTTAAAAAAAGGGAAGGAAGCAGGGGAGGGAGGAGGAAGTATACCATGTTAAGATCTGTTTGCACCTTTTCTCTGCTACCTGCTCAGTTAAGGTACAGATGACTGAGCACTAGTTTCATAGGTTACTGCAAGCCTGGGTATGGCTTTAGGTATTCTGCTTGCTAGTAGAGTCTACCTAGCCTTACCTGCTGTCCACAAAGAACTCAGCCTGCCCTTTCTTTGTGCTGGTGGAAGGTGAACCATTGTACATTTGACAACCGTACAGCAGTGTTTGTGTGCCGTGCTTGAGAAATAAAGTTCTGCTTGGAGGGTGGGCTTATTGGTTTAGCCCATTAGGCTATACAATTTCTGGATATCGGCTGTCTCACGTCCAGTCATTTGTGAGCACAGACAGAGCAAGGACGGTTCTACCAACACACACTTCTTGCCTTGGAAGCAAGAGGTTCTCTTAAAGTTCAGAAATGGTCTACAGCCTGGAAAATGTTACTAATCAGGCAAGAGGCAATCCTCCACTCCTCAGTGTGGTGCTGTCAATAGCATCACATGTGAAGTCTCCCACTGGGAGCGTTTCACGGGGAGTCCTTGAGCCAGCCCTCGGGGGCATCTTGGCAAATGGCTTGTAGCCAGTCTGCTGAGAAAGTTTCTGTACACAGCACTTACTGCCTGGGAGATGCTTCCATACTACACTGATATGCTACACCAAGAACCTGTGTAAAAGGAAAGAGCTTCTAAAAATTCATAATTTTTTGGGTCACCCTGAATCTAGCCTCGCACTGGTAGAGCTTACATATTTTCAGTTTGCCAGCTTTCTTGTTATTGATGCAAAGATCAGTACACATCTTTACTCTTATGTATATAACTGGCTAGCAGTAATAATGTCTTTAGCACTTCCTATGTAAGTTAATCTTGTCCAATGCTGACACCTGGGAGCTCTTCTGCAAATAGCAGCTTTCATCAAGAGTTCTCTTCACAGACAGGATACTGTCGGTATCTGTGCAGAATATCTTGTCATGCCAAACACCTTGGTGAAATATTTGACATGTAACTAAAATATTCCTTAAAATATTTTCAGACTGAGCTGTATAAGAAATAACATCTGGCTTGCACGCTGTGGAGTGGTTTCTGCTGGTTTAGCTGTATTAAGCAGCTTTGGATTGATGCTCTTCTGTAAAGTGCTGTTTGTGGTCACTGTAGCAAACACACCATTTCTTATTCTAGATAAGTAGAAAAAGCGAGTCGGATTCAGATACGAAGACTGAAGTGGAGGTAAAACAACCTGACGGTGTTACTGTTATGATGTGAGCATCAGATCATACGCAGTTCTGTCCTGCAGTGAGAGGAGGAGACACTTGGAGGTGCAGCCTCCTCTGAGCTCCTACAGGCAGGTGAGCTTCTCAGCTCAGCAAACCCACACTGGGACTGGAGCTGGGCTTTGGCAGAAGGGCAGCTTTTCCCAAAAAATGATGCCTGCTCTAGTTCCACTGCTACAGCATGAAAACTATAAATGAGGGGGTGGTAAGGTTAGCACTTCTGGTCTTGTTCGAGCATCCCTGGTAATTTAGCCGTGCTGATTAATCATTTATTTAACTAGTGCTAATGCTTGAGGTGAGCTCAACAGAGTTCTGTCACTGTATTCCTCTGTATCATCCCCTGCTGTTTTCTATAGGCGTACTATAAGCATTTACATATCTCATTAGCTCCGGATAAGTTTGTCTACCCCAAAACAGGTTGTTATTAGTACTGTTCCATGGGACTGCTGAATTTGTCAGCAATTTAAGCAGGTGCAGAGGTCTTCCTCAAACCATCCACCTCTTGACCACCTCTTTTTGCAGTACAGTGAGAGCTCCCTACTTCTCTGCTGTTAGTCAGCCTCAGGGTGGCTCAACAGCAGCACCATGGAATATGTGTCCAGTGTGCAGCTCGTGCTACGCTAGCACTGACTTAATCCAGTACCTGTATTATGAGGTGAATATGGGAAGTATGTTACCCTAAGTTTTTGTGTCCCGTTTTCAGAGTGTAGTCTTTGGTCAGATAAAATTGGGCCTGAATACGGCTTAAGCGATGAGCAGGACTGTCTGTAATTTCAAATAAAAAAATCCATCTCATTTTTTTAAGGTGTGAGATTTCCTCTGTAATATAATGACTATGTAGTAAACAAACAGTCTAATTTAGCTATACAACTGAAGTGATGCACCACTCGTGCAACCAGCTCCCCCCAAAAATGCAAGGAAGTTAGTATCGCTGCATTACAGTTGCACAGACTACTTGACAGCCAGTGCTGAACTTTCCAAATACCATTAGATAATGTTGCCACAAATAAATTACTGCTTTTGAGATCCTTATCTGGTCTCCTATATGATAAATTCATGTGATGTTTTCTTGGTCTTGGTCTCATGCTGAGGAAAGCACATGGAACTCCTGGGTTAATAGAGGCTCTACGTCATACTAGATGGCTAATGCAAATGCTCCTTAGGATATGCATAGTTTCTTTGCTTCCTGCATAATTCAAATGCATTTTGCATTTGCATTTGTTTGCTCATCAAATGCACAGGCTCTTAATTTCACAAAGACCCTTCTGCATACCTGGAAAACGGCTTAGGCCAGTCTCTTCAGCTCTTTATAAATAACATGCAGACTTTTGTCTTCCTTGTGTTAAAGCAAACAAATTACCAGTACATTAGATGAATTGCTTTTGAAGCCTGCCAGCTCTCTGGAAGCAGTCTGGCTCACCACCATCCAGTATTACCTTTTGACTTGCTGCTTATCTTGTTCCTGGTTTCTGGCTGATCTTCTGAGATCTAAGAGCCAGTCCCAAGCATTTAAATGTCTTAGGCCTGGTTAAAAATCATGAGTCTTTTCTAGAATAACAATTCTGTGTGTTTTCTTTTTTTGGTTTGTGGGTTTACATGGTTGGTGGTTTTTACGGTCTGTTCAGGTAACATTTTCAAACTTTCCTTCACAGTTGTAAGGAATAGGCATGAGTGGGAGGGCTGAGCACCGAGATTGCTACTTAATCCCGGTGTGCTAGAAGCAGCTTCTTAAGAAAACCATCTCATCAAAATTATAGAAGGTGGGGCCTGGAGCGAGCCTCATGAGGTCGCCCTCCCTGCTGCAAGGCAGGATCTAACTAAACCACTCCTGGCAAATGTTTTTAAGAACTTCTTGAGAATTAAACAAGAAACTGCTTCTAGTAGTTAATTATCTCAAGAACTTTTGAGGCTTCCCTGATATTTGTTGATTGTTCCTTGTTTTTCCACATACATGGAAGATAGTTGATTTTATTATTATTTTTTAACAGTCCTTTATTCATTAGAGGACTGTTATTGTGCTGTCTTCCATAGTGTTGAATATTCAAGTATGCAAACAGATTAATATCAAGGAGATGATACAGCCCCTGTCTGGTCCACCTTTTTTCTGGACACTACCTTGCTCAGTAGGGATAGCTGAACTTCACTTACAGCAGCTTCTGCTTTACTGTATTTTTAAAGCCAGACATAGTAGGGTAACTCCAAGTATGGTTTACCTAACTATATCAGCCGTTATGTTCAGCTGTACCTACTATGCCGAATGCCGTTTCTGGGAGAGGTTCAGGAAAGACAGCCAAAGGTAAAAGTACTTTCAGCCACCTGCCACTAATCTACCTTTGTTCTTGGACCAGCACCTATCCATGTCTTTCCTGCTAATGGATTCTAACCATCTTTTGCACATCATGCTATTTTCTTATTTGTTTGTCATCTAGCTCTCCATTTCCTGTCCTCCCTCCCTCCACCCAGATCTTTCTCTGCCACTGAACCAGTTATTCTCCATTTTATATTTGTGCAGTCCTTTTTTGTTTGTTTGTTTCTGGAGTGCTTTGTTCATTGACTTGCTGTAATTCTGAAAGCAATTAAATTAGTATTTCTCCAGTTTATCAAACTTGCTGTGAATTGATCGTACCCCTTGAAGTGCTTGCAACTTTTCCCAGACACCACTGGGAATTTAAATGTATTTTCTGTTTTCTCGATTAAAACATTGACTAGCACTGTACTAGTGCTTTCCCTGAATGCCTTTGATCAAGACATCTACGCAGTTTTACAAATAATTCATCTTTGCATGTTTATTGGCAATTGATTGTTCAGGCAGCAGATAGTGATTTCATCTATTCTTTTATGCTTAGCTATACAATTTTTGCTTGCTCCTCTGTTCATGCAGTCTTGCTTCCCTTTTTTGTGTGATTACTTCAATTTTCAGGGAATAGAAGAGGCCTCGATACAGTAATATTGGCAAAATACTGAAAGGTCTGTGATTAAAATCTTGAGAGTTAGCAGAGCTGAAAGAAGCACATTGGCTCTCGTTTTTGAACTTCAACTCACTTACTCACTGACCAACCTGATCTCCTTCTATGACCAGGTGACCCGCCTAGTGGATGAGGGCAAGGCTGTGGATGTTGTCTGCCTGGACTTTAGTAAGGCCTTTGACACTGTCTCCCACAGCATTCTCCTGGAGAAAATGGGGGCTCATGGCTTAGACAGGTGTACTCTTCACTGGGTAAAAAACTGGCTGGATGGCCGAGCCCAGAGAGTGGTGGTGAATGGAGTTAAATCCAGTTGGTGGCTGGTCACAAGCGGTGTTCCCCAGGGCTCAGTTCTGGGGCCAGTCTTGTTTAACATCTTTATCAATGATCTGGATGAAGGGATTGAGTGTGCCCTCAGTAAGTTTGCAGGTGACACCAAATTGGGCAGGAGTGTCGATCTGCTTGAGGGAAGGAAGGCTCTGCAGAGGGATCTGGACAGGCTGGATCAATGGGCCGAGGCCAACTGTATGAGGTTCAACAAGACCAAGTGCCGGGTCCTGCACTTGGGTCACAACAACCCCATGCAATGCTACAGGCTTGGGGAAGAGTGGGTGGAAAGCTGCCTGGCAGAAAAGGACCTGGGGGTGCTGGTCGACAGCCAGCTGAACATGAGCGGGCAGTGTGCCCAGGTGGCCAAGAAGGCCAACAGCATCCTGGCTTGTATCAGAACTAGTGTGGCCAGCAGGAGTAGGGAAGTGATCGTGCCCCTGTACTGGGCACTGGTGAGGCCGCACCTCGAGTACTGTGTTCAGTTTTGGGCCCCTCAGTACAAGAAGGACACTGAGGTGCTGGAGCGTGTCCAGAGAAGGGCAACGAAGCTGTTGAAGGGTCTAGAGAACAAGTCTTATGAGGAGCGGCTGAGGGAACTGGGGTTATTTAGCCTGGAGGAAAGGAGGCTGAGGGGAGACCTTATCACTCTCTACAACTACCTGAAAGGAGGTTGTAGCGAGGTGGGTGTTGGTCTGTTCTCCCAAGTAACTAGCGACAGGACGAGAGGAAATGGCCTCAAGTTGTGCCAGGGGAGGTTTAGGTTGGATATTAGGAAAAATTTCTTTACTGAAAGAGTGGTCGAGTATTGGAACAGGCTGCCCAGAGAGGTCATGGAGTCACCATCCCTGGAGGTGTTCAAAAAATGTGTAGACATTGCTCTTCAGGACACGGTTTAGGAGGCATGGTGGTGTTGGGTTGACGGTTGGACTTGATGATCTTGGAGGTCTTTTCCAACCTTAATGATTCTGTGATTCTATGATTCTACTCTTGTGTCTTAGCAAAAACTCTAGCTCAGGACCCAGACTTCCTGGCAGGGCTTCCTAGGACTCTGGTGGGTAATATATGCAGGCACATCAGTATAAATGTGAAGATAAATGAATAATAAATCATGAAGAAATGCTCAAAGATAAACTGGAGAGAAGGTAAGTGCAGAGCAAAGAGCATAAAAAAGCGAGCCACTGGAAAACTGGCATCACTGTTCTCCCATGTGATAGCAACTGCTCTCCCTGTCTGCTGAATGCAGAGCAAGAAATGATTGGTCTAATTATTGCAGTGATGACGAAGATACTCTAGAGATAGTGGGGGATGCTTCTAGTGATAAGGATAGGTCAGCATCAGAATAAGCAATGTATTTATTTAAATTTATGTAATCACTAGACACCTGGACAGCAGATACAACACACTTGTCACAGATGGACTAGGTGTGGTCAGTCCTTCAGCAGTCGGGTGAGGGATCAACAACCCATCAGGTCACCAGGAGTTTCTGAAATGTAATGAATTCAGCTACACACAAAGGATCTGTTTTCCTGTATCTGTTTAACTTGCATCAGCACTAAAGTGATGTTAATAGCCTAACTTTCTTTTTCACAATTTTATGCAGACTTAAATGTGATTAATTTTGTACTTTTGTTGGGTGTTAGCGGAAGCTGCCATTTGCAGTGCAGCGTTAACTTTTTCTCCTCCTGTAGGAGTTGATGTTGATGACATGTTAATCATGATCGCTTCCTGGGAACAAAGTTTGAGAAAAAAAAAGAGAAATCCGATGTTAAATCTCAGTTGGCCGAGACTTACGCAGAAGCAGCACTTTCTGTGAGCATCACCACTCTCACAGATGTTTTGGCCTTCTTCATTGGCACCTGGACTGCTTTTCCATCCGTGACATCATTTTGCCTCTATACAGGTACTGCTTTTGTCTTCTGCTATACATATACCATGACCTTCTTTGCAGCAATTATTAAATCATAAAGTATTAAATCATAAAAGGGAGCAAGGAAACTGACACTGGCTAACTTGTATGCCTGTGGGAGTAGGTAAAGATCAGGCTCAGAAGTCCTGCTTGTACAATGCTTGCTGTATAGGCAACTGTTCTAGGCAGTCATCTCAGCCAGGAAGTGAACATCCAATGAGCATATTCTTCAAGAAGTATTACGGTCCTTTTTTTACAAATAAATGGATCAAGCTATTTGTGGTGTTGCTGTACGGAGCATATTTGGGTGGCACCATTTATGGATGTACTCAGATCAGGGAAGGCATCGATCTTCGAAATCTGGCAAGTGATGGCTTTTACGTTATGCCATACTATGATGATGATGGCAAATACTTCTCAGTATATGGACCCAGGGTCATGGCTGTCATTACTGAAAGTGTAGATTACTGGAATGAGACTGTTCGTCTTGGCGTTGAGAATGGCACACAGAATTTAGAGGGCATTTCCTATGCAGATAAGAACCTCTCAGAGTCATGGCTGAGAGTGTACACAAAACTTGCCAGAAGCGGTTTGATAAATATAAGCAGTAAGATTCTTGTAATTAATAACTTACCTAGACTGTTCCAAATTGTTCCCAGTTTTGGCTGGGACATTAACAAGACTCAGGATAAAAGAGAAGCTTCACATTTCTTCATCCAAACGGTGAACGTGACCTCAGCCATTGATGAGAAGAATCTTCTCAATCAGTTAAGAGACACCCAAGCAGTGCAGTATTCCATTAATGGTGTACCGCCCAGCATTCATCTACTACGATCAGTACCTGGTAGTACTGCCAAACACTGTTCAGAATGTTGTCATTGCTGCCGGGGCAATGCTCGTTGTCTCCCCTTTGCTTATTCCCAACCTGCTGCGTTGCTTGTGGGTGACTTTTGCTATAGCTTCTGTTATAGTTGGTGTTGCTGGTTTCATGACATTTTGCAACATCAATCTAGATTCCATATCCATGATCAACCTGGTCATTTGTATGGGGTTTTCAGTAGATTTTTCTGCTCATATTTCCTAGGTCTTTGTTATGAGTGGAGAGACAGCCAACAAAAGGGCAATCAAAGATCTGTCCCTGCTAGGTTACCCCCTATTACGGGGTGCAGTTTCTACTATATTAGGAGTAGTTGTCCTGGCTGCAGCAAAAGCCTACATCTTTAGAACATTTTTCAAGATCATGTTCCTTGTTATTTTGTTTGGAGCTCTTCGTGGTCTTGTTTTTATTCCGGTGTTTTTAACCTTTTTTGGAAACTTTGGCAGATCACCCCACAATACCAAATCTAAAAAGCTTAAGTTTAGAAATGATACAGATTGTCCATGACTAAGTTAAATAATATATATTTATTCCATATAGATTAAAATGCAGTGACTCTCAGGGAATATAAGACACGAAGAAAATGAAAGACAGAAAAGTAAATATGACAGGGAAGCAAAAGCTTCAGAAAAGCCAGGCAAGAAAAGTAACAGAAGAAGAAATGAAAACGCACAGAATGGATTTGCATTTCTCATTTTTGTGTGTGCTTGACTAACATTTTAATGTTGTTAAACCTTTTTTTGTGACTTATTTACTGAATGTATTAAAATCATTATAAACACTGACCACTGCATCAGCTTAACGGACTACATTACAGGTTTGTCAGGCAACATACACAGGAAGGACGAAGAACTCCCGCTGGTTTGCATTTCCTGCCCGTTTACCTTGATGCTGTAACTCATGCCAATGCTGAGCCTGAAGGCAATTTTCCCCAAAAAGGCTCAAACGTGGAGGTTTTACAGCAAGATTACAAGAGGTCAGAACTGCCTCGGATGGCAATGATTCACAAGCCTTCAGGAGACAAAGTCTGCTAAGGCTCCTAATGCAGCACAAGAAACCCTTAGGGAAGACAAACTGACTCACATTTTCTGTTCAAATCCTTCTTTTCTTGGTGTCCTGTTTTCTCGCTAAGATTAAACATCATGTAGTTTTAACAAGATTGTGTGTAGCCTCTGTCAGCTGCAGTTTGTGAAGGGATATGCTGTAGGTGATTGAACCTGTGTGGACCTCCTGGGTAACCACCATGGAAGACACTGTGCCATGGCATGACACGGCAAGGATTCACTAGAGAATCACACCCTGATTCAGAACGAAGTGAAAAAGCAACTCAAGTTTAAGCCATTAGTCCTAAAACTATAAACCCATGAATGCTGTTGTGTTCATCAGTGACAACCCATCCTGTGACGTGTCCATAGAGCAGAGGAGCTTTCACTGAATAAGAGCTAAGAATATATGAGGTGGTCTTTTAACCTGTAGGGACAAGACACTGGATGAAAAGACAGCACATAATTTGTTGCCAATTTAATAAGCTACCTGCTGGAAATAAAATGAATTATGATAACTGATGTTTGTCACTTTGGAAAAATTGGTCTCAGAGTTATTAAACCATTCAGTCCAAATCTGCAGCTGTGGAGTGTTTCTTCTCAGAGATGCAGCAAGTGTGACAAAGCCAGGGTCTGCCTCTGTTCCATGTGGATTTCTGACCAGTTGCATAAGACCCAGTAGGCAGGGCAGAATCCTTCTATTTCCTTCATCATGTCTTTGTTTACGGGGACAATAGACTGGAAGGCAAGTCGCTCAGAAATTAATAATTAACTTCCAGGACAAACAAAGTACTGATAGTAGTTTTCAGAGCAGTGCATCATAGTCTACAGGCATTGAATTAATTTCCATTTAGAGTCACTATGAAAGCTACCTAAGAAAGCTCAAGATAAATCACTGACAGCCAAGAAGAAATTGTGTGACCAGTTACTCAATATTGGCTGAATCTGGAATGCACCAAAAGCATGTATCAAAGAACACTGGCAACTTTCTGTCCAAAAGCCGTTATTAACCAAGTTACCACAAAAAAGGAGATTAAAATCAAACCCCAAAACTTCTAAAAAAATTTTGATTCTGTGCACACCCTCTCAAACTGGGGGTGGGGGGAGTGCCAGAGACCATATGGAATTTACCTGAAACTTTGCTATAAATGCGTGAATACTACTTTATGTGTTAATTGCTTAGGTACTACAGTGATGGATGAAAATAAAACCTTTACAGAGATGCTCTGAAGAGTAACAACTACAGTCATCATTAAGACACGTCATATATTCCTTTGTAAAAGCAAAATGAAATCAAGCATGAAGCTGGTTTTCGGAAGAGTACTTATGTGCATAAAAACAGAAGTGCACTTCAGCCGATGCATCTTTCCATACCTACTTCTGTCCCTAGGTCCTAGAGCAGTAGGCTTTTTTGCTTTGTGGAGATTAAAACAAAACCAAACCAGCAATCACGCTACCACCGACCCCTCTACCTACAACAGCCTGAGAATCCTTATATGAAATTCTTTGCAAAAGATATCCTGAACTTTCCTGCAAATTTCTATCTCCAAAGAATGCTATGTTTCCTTCTCATTCCAGTTTCTGTGGAACCTTCCTACCTGGAAAGATACTCAAACCAAATCTGGGTGTGTTGTTTCATCACTAAGACAGCTGAATATTCTACTGTGAAAGTAGCTCTGTAATAATGGGTAAATGTTTATAAAAGAGTTAACAGATCTTGCAATGCTCCAGAGTTGAAGAGCAAGTTTTGTTCAATAGAAGGAGAAGCAGTTCTTGAAATAGTAGTCAAAGACTGAAAACTAGTATCAATCTTAGAAGAAATCTGCTCCTAAAGTGGAAGTCAAAACCCAGTGCTACTACAGCCCGTACGGTACATTACTGAATCTCAGTATTACAGCCAGCAGCATTAAATTGCCAGGACAGGGCACCAACCACAAAGCTACATTTAAGAAAAACAAAACAAAACCAAAAAACCCCAACCCCATGCACCAGAGTCCTCACTTCTCCCATTAAATGCTTCAATGTCCATATTGTTGCTTTTATTATGGCAAGTGATACAGCCATTTCTGCACTGATGAAGCTGCCAAAGGAACAGATGATGCAGTCATGTTGGCCAACACCAGAGGAAGGCATCTTAATAAATACTAGACAGAAGGAATGGGAGTCATGCTCTTGGAAAGAAAGAATGGACACCTACTTCTGAGGGAAGTAGAGTGAGTGGCCTACTTAAAGGGAGTACTCTCATCTCTCACCCTGTTGTTTGGTGATGTTTTAGAAGCAAAAATAGCTCTACTTGCTTCTAGGAAAGGTTTCTGAGGGGATCAAGAGAGTGGACAGCTACCAATAGCTTGATTGCTCTATTTTCACAGCCAGTTTAAGGGATCAAGATTTAGAAAACTGTTGCGACATTTCAGCTGACTCAGGTCATCACACAGTAGGAAGCAGCCAGAAAGAGCAGGCCACATCTTTCACTGGAAGTTCGCATTTTCTTTGTATTAAGCTTGATGGCAGAATTCTGGCATTAAGTCAGCCTTGGGAATGCAGAAAATTCAGAATCACACCCAAATTTGAAGTTCTTATTTTAAGTGCCACCATGCTTCTGACCAGTTTAGGGCTATTTAAAAAGCAAACAGTCCATCAAAGCACCTAGCTCTGCCCTATTTTCAACAATGTGAAGCTGTGTACTTAAAGGGAACTCGGGTTATTCTCACCATCTGACTGATGTTTGGAAGCTGCCTTTGTGGTCTCCTACCTCTGTCCAATGATTATGTGAGGAGGAATTTCAGCTCCTAGATGCACCTGAGAACACCAGAGGTCAAACCCAATGCCTAAAGAGACA
>WAAD01031997.1:0-10142 GCA_013389945.1 Fregata magnificens
CCCTTCCCCCTTCGAGCCTAGTTTAAAGGCCTCTCGATAAATAAATAAATCAGCCAATTCTGTTCCGCAAATATTCAAAGCAGATATCAGCAAATTTTTTGTGCTTTTACTGAAAACATACTAACAGAACCGGTATTACTTAATTTCTTCAAGTAAGCAAAGCCATTGGACAACTTTTTTTCCCTGTACATTCAGTTCACTGATTTACTCATATCTTTCTTAATATTTTCCACAGTTACAGAAATTTTTGCCAGTTCAAAAAAAACCTAACATTGTCCTGTGGACCAGATTAAGTCTGCCAAACTCTACTAGTGGACAAAACATGAAAGTTTTTACTATGTCAATCAAATGTATCAGTCAGTGCAGACGCCACAATTCCAGTCTTGCACTGGTAATCTGCTGGTAAATCCCCCCTTTCAGGGGGGTTCTCATATCACTTGAAATCAGCCAATCCAATTTCTTCATGCTAGATTTTTGCCAAAACATTTCTGCTTCTTTGGCCATGGGGAAAGTCAACAATTATTTTCCTACCCATTCCACATTACAGCTTGAGAACTAACTGACATTAGCAAGAAACATTTCAGTAGGTCATTAGAAGGATTTTGCACTCTATTAATTCAGCACAGAAAGAATAATTATTTTTCTACAGTAACTTAGCATCTTTAATTGAGTTCTCTATACAGCTATCAAAAAAAAAAAAAATCCAGATCTTGTAGAAAAGCCAAAAGTGAAATTTGTAGGTATTAAATACTAACACACATTTTAAAAAAAAAAAAGAAAAAAAAAAAAGAAAATCTGGAGACTTCTGCTTTCTCCCTCCATAATATTACTCACATTCAAAACCAAAGCTGTGATTATATGACTACTTTAATCAGTCTTCCTAAGGCTGTGCTTTCAGCAGAAAGGACATTCCAGCTTGCCTTACCCATCATTGCTACCACCTCCCTTGTTCTGGCACCAGTGTTCATACACACACAGTGTCCTAGCAGGAACTGATCCAGCTCAAAACTGGTTTTGGTTTTTTGGTTTGTTTTTTTTGTTGTTGTTGTTGTTTTTGTTTTTGTTTTTTTCCTCCTGCTCAGGTACTTTTCAGACAAGCAGTTGCCAAGTGATCTTACTGTTGAGTTTAATACTGTTGCTGGCACAAGGCACACAGCAGAAAGCAGTCAGGGCAGAACAGAACACCTTTTTAGTCAATAAGGATGAGGAATAAAACGTGGAATACCCTTTTTGGCAAGAGTAAAGTTCATATTGCATTGAAGTGACCAGGTAACCACTGCAATTTACATAGCAATTGTAGAAAAACTTAGAATGGAAAGATTATATATGAAAAAATATGCTATTTTCATGACTGTTTTTCAAAAGATGGTCTATAATAGCTTCTACTGACTAGCATTTATTTGGGGGGTGGGGTGGGTCCCAAAAAAAACCCCACCAAACCCTACATTCTGAGATTTAAATATTATATTTAGCTATAAAATATCAAACTTGGTGATCATGAAACTCAACACACTATCAGTATTCTTTTGGACATGATGAGACACTGTCACTTTGAGGCCAGATTGGAAAGGTTGGGGGTTTTGAGGTGTTTTTGTTTCGGTTATTTTGTGGTTTGTTGGTGGGGTTTTTTGGCAGTGCAAAACTGGTGGGTTGTAACAGTCCTGAAAAAAGTAGTATGCAGTGTTGTGAAAATGGATCACAATCCATCAGACTATCTGTGAAATAAAAAATTGTTCTAAGGATGAGTAAAACAGAATAATCCAATAAGCGTTGAAGCCTTGTACAAGTGTACAACACAAGCAAAAAACATCCATAGTAAGCTTTCAGTACAGCAACACTCTACAACAAAATAAAGATCTTTAAATATAAAGTTGAATTCAGAATCCTCCTCAAGAAAGCATCAAGCCAATGGCATTTAAATATTTCAAGAGTGTCATTAAAATATGATAACACACAATCTGAGTTAGCTGCTGTTATTTCTCTGACTCTGAATAAATTAAAGCCATTGCTACTCAGACAAGTTATTGTAGCGCTGCCTCTGCACTTATTCTGGGGTGACTCCTCTACGATAATTGCCTGTATGCATACTCAGTCTGTTTAAATGTGTACTAATTTATTAACATTTAAACGGTGAAGCTATTATAAATTGTCTCCATTTTTCCAATTTTACCAGCCTATTCAAATTGTAACCTTAACTTGCCTAATAATTTAATCTTCTTTCCCTTATTCCACCCAGAACCTTCTGCATGAGTAAAGAGTTGAAATCGCATCTTCTCTCACTCCCCTCTCCAACACACACATAAACAAGCAGAACATGAAAGCAAGATTCTGTTAAAGACTATGGTTTGCATAAAAAGAGAAGAAAAAAGCCTCTTGAAACAAAAGATGTTGAAATGATTTTTATTTCCATTTCCCTCATTTTTTCTGAGAGTTATGGAATTGACAATACTGTAGAGACACAGCAAAGCAGAAACTCCAAATTTCATTATCACATATAGGACAAAAATCAGTGCCTAATTTAGGACCACAAAAGTAAACACACTTAATACTCAGTATTTCTTGCTAATTTAGTTCAACTACGGATAGCAGTGGAGATGCGGAAGAAAGCATCAACACAAACAACTGGTCTGGGCTAAGAGCCCAGGGTTCCAAGAAGGCTTGTACAGCCTGTGCTTACCCTAGCAGCAATATTGCTTCATTGCTATACCTATGCTATTTCTTCTTGAAGTGATGAGTATTAAGGAGTCTTATTTTCTATCAATTACTTAAAACAAACACAAGAACTATACAGTTCATCATCAACACTTCTTCAACCTCTCCATCCACAGTAAATATAAAGGACTCGGCACTGGTGAGGTCGCACCTGGAATACTGTGTTCAGTTTTGGGCCCCTCAGTACAAGAAGGACACTGAGGTGCTGGAGCGTGTCCAGAGAAGGGCAACGAAGCTGGTGACGGGTCTAGAAAACAAGTCTTATGAGGAGCGACTGAGGGAACTGGGGCTGTTTAGTCTGGAGAAGAGGAGGCTGAGGGGAGACCTTATCGCTCTTTACAACTAGCTGAAGGGAGGTTGTAGTGAAGCGGGTCTTGGACTCTTCTCCCAAGAAACTAGCGATAGGACGAGAGGAAATGGCCTCAAGTTGCATCAGGGGAGGTTTAGATTGGACATCAGGAAAAATTCCTTTACTGGAAGAGTGGTTAAGCATTGGAACAGGCTGCCCAGAGAGGTGGTGGAGTCATCATCCCTGGAGGCGTTCAAAAAAGGTGTAGATGTGGCACTCCAGGGCCTAGTTTAGGAGGCATGGTGGTGTTAGTTGATGGTTGGACTTGGTGATCTTAGAGGTCTTTTCCAACCTTAACGATTCTATGATTCTATGACTCAAACATTCACTAATGTAATTAAATAAATAAAAAGTTACCAAGGAAAAAAAAAATCAGAAACTTTAATTTCATGGTCTTTTGATGCAAGTAACTGAATAGAACTAAAAGGACACCATCCTATTTAATTCAGGCATAACATTCAAAACTTTCAAAAATCTTAATTTCTTACTCTCACTTATGCTTCTTGAAAAATTTTAGCAGCATGTCAGAACAGTCAGCTGAATGCAAACAAAGTACATCCAGTATTCATACGCTGTGGCAGGTTCACTTCAAATCTGCCAGAACATCCACAGTTCTTAAGCTTTTGTCTGTGTGTTATGCTTGCCTCTGAGATCAGTGTACGATCATAACCTAATTTTTTCAGCAGACTTATGTCTCATTCATTGTGTGGGTTAAAAAAAGGAATAAATTAAAAAAAAAAATCAAGGTTGTAGCAGCAACCATAAATTTGGCATTTTCTGACTTCTGGACTTCGCAAACTCAATCTTTCTCCCCCCCTTTTTTTTTTTTTTTTTGTTTTTATAAAACAGTGGGAGGATGGCCAAGTATATCCACTTCAGAAAACTGTTTGGTGTTACGAGTTTATGTCCTACTTCTGAGCTGCTTTGTGCTTGGTATGTCATTTACATTCTGTAAAGTAACATTAATGGAAAGAGATACACTACTGTTATTAAGAATCAGCATTCAACACCAATATATGTAAAATTCAAGCGATAATCAGTCTTATAAAGACAGATATAATAAGATAACTAGTGAAGTCTTTCAAATTACGTAATCTTAAGAGATGTTTTTGTAACAACTTCTCAAAAAAAGGATTCCCATGTGCAAACCAATAATTCCAAACCAGGTCTTTCTTTATCAGTAAAAAAAGATAACATAAAAATCAAGGAATGTGCTAATTAATTTTTTCATATTAAACCTCACTTTTTAAAACACCAAAAATTATCTTTTATTGTTGAAATTAATCTGTGGTGCCTAATTACTAATAAAGCAAATATTTGCTCTAAAACCTTTTTTAATTCACTTGCATACTACATGCAAAATCTAGCTTCTATAAACAGTTATAAGGTCACATTCAGAGCATGAAATATATAAAAAAGTCCCATGCTTTAAGAAACAGCTGTCCGTTTCCCAGCAACCTCCAGAAAAGTCATAAGTTTCACAACTCTTTTGCTGTTTAGCCAAAGATTGGGTAAGTATGATTTGCAATCACCTGTTATGAAGAATGAGCTGTAAGTGAAATCATCTCTCAGTGTACACAAGGTCATGCAGCACTCCTCTGCAATCCTGCAGATAGAATATCAGGGTGGGCTGGGAGCAGTCTACAGGAATGATTTTTTTATTTTCCTGAGTGCAAATTTACACAGATATTTTCAGAGACAAATAAAACTTCCAGCAGACTAGTTACATCTTAAATCAGAAGTCTGACCTTTAAAGACATGCTCCCTAAGCCGCCTGCATGAACACTGGCCATTAGGGCTTTATTTAAGTGCTCCAAAATCTTGTAAATATTATCCTGTCATGTCACTATTAATAGGGCAAATTTTAGTAGGAAACAAATTAGACAATACAGTGTTGGCCTTCTGCTCTGTGGAAGGGTCCTGACCAGAAAAAGAGTCCCTAAGATGAACCGCAGCTTTTTCCTCAGTGATGAAATTTATACACCCTCTTTCCATAGCTGTGCTTTCAGAGAAGTCACAAGAACTTAGTACCTGTCAGTGACCGGTGGCAACCAAGTTACAGAAGAGGTCAGAAGCTATTTAGAGGACAGAGGAAGTACAAGAACATACACCTTATTTACTTACACAGCCAGGATAAAAATAGAATATGTAGGTTTGACTATTCAGCAAAGTTCTTCAGTGATGATGAAAAACTGGGGGCTTTCTCAAGAATAACGTACAACCTTTGCTAACTTTTGTGGTTAAGCCCAACTCTAAAAACTGAGGAAAATTATAGTGGAAAAACTAAGTTCCCCATTATTTACTAAAAATAGCACTATAATCAAAGAACCTTGTAAAGAAGGACACAAGTAGTATCCTTCTAAAATGAAAGTTTTGGAACTTCCTCTTTTTCCACTGCAAAAACAAAATGGGGACACTTGTGCTGGTAGGACAGATTTTTCTGATGAAAAACCATGCTGAAAATATAATCTTCCAATGACAATAATTGGAGCAGACAAAGTTATTTGTGATTCAAATATGACAAGATAAACAAAATTTTTTAAAAACTGGAAAATGACATAATGGAATAGGCGCATAAATATAAAGCTTCTGGCAAACTTAATTCTTTATAAAATTGGTTATAAGACATAACAATCTGTAAAGTAGGGCAAGTTTTCAAATGGTGTCTAACATACACAGCGAAACTCTATGGATTAGGATTTCTCTTGAGTGGTATTAGTATTTTTTTGAGATGTATCTGCTGCTAAGTTAATCTATACCTTACAAATGCATGGGACAAATCCAGCAAAATCATTCAAAATGGCAGAAATTTTAAATTACAGCTTCTCATAACATAATTTTCTAGCCTGCATATCAAAAGAACTGAGAAAAGGTTAGTACTATACTAGTAAATTGGAAAGAAAGCAGGAAAAGAATAGATTAAAAAAAAAATTCATTTCAGGCTTTGTCTTCAGAAGTAAGAAGCACAAAAATCCAGTCACTGGAGACCTCACAGCTTTTCTCACTGCACTATTGCATTCCATTTTTCTTGTCTGATATGTTAGAATTAGTTGCTATGCAACCAAGCTATAAGCTTCACCATTTAATAATTCTTCTGCTAATTGCAATAGAGAAAAAGAGCTTCAGTGTCTGGCTCTGTCATAGCACTGAATTCTTCCTGTACAGAGAATCTACGACCAATAACAACGAACTTGAAAAAAAGCATTTTTATTGAATGTATCTGGGATCAGCTATTATAAAGGTATTAACTTATGTGTATAATCAAAATTTGGCTGACTATAATGATAATTAGATTATTTACTAAGTGTTCTACTGGCTTTATGGATTGTTTTGACATGCTTCCCCCCTTCCTTCCACCAAAACCACCTCTGAAATGGGAAACTAATGATGGCATGTATGCTTCTGTGGTTAATTTCATTTACAAATTGCTAAGTAACAAGAATTGAAAATCTCAAGATTTACTTTCTATTTTATAGTTGCCTTAACTACACATAGGAACTAACTGAGCAAGTGAAGGAGACCAATTGCGGCCCCTGCTGGTACCTAATACACCTATTAAACAATAAAATCAATGGAGTGAAATAAAATCAGAAAGTTTCCCATTAAAATTCTATTACTGAAAAATAAAATAAAAATGAAAGAACTAAAGGATATCGTAGTAATAACATGAGCAGAGCATATCCAGTGACCAAAGTATCACAGTAACTATCAACAGTAACTCAATCTACACCTTCAATTATGTCACTTAAAAGTCTCGAACTAGTTTCCCACTTCATAAAGTACTTTGTAAGAAAGGACTTTTCCGCTTTGTAAAGCTCAGTCAGCGAGCCCATGCCAGAGCCTGAAACAGTACCCAGCAAAAATGCATGGTCTAGCTCCTTTAACATACGTTGACACAGATATGATTTGAACATGACATTAGAACATGAGATTAGAATATCTTAAGGGTTCATTCATTTTGATGATTTCATAAATGAATTTCAGAAAAGAATCTTGGCTGCATCACTTCTAACTTCCCAAATGTCATAATTCAAAATTTTTACATATTTAAATTTATAAAAGGAAACAGACAAACACACACCCCAGAGCTTTAGGAACAAAGCCATATCCACCAGTTCAGTTACAAAACTTTCTGTACAGTGAAGAAAATAAAAACTTACTGGCTTAAATGTTTAGACAGCTAGTCAGTTTAAGAACTAATGCTTTGTTCTACAAGTTTATGTGAAGAACAAAGATTAAAGATGGGGTAAACAAACTGCCTGTACTTCTACTAATCTCTTTCTACAGCAAAGGCTATCTTATCCTCTCCAGCTCTTAACACCACTGAAAATATGACTGCCCTCCACCTTAATCTTAACCAAAGTTTTTGCTTAAAAAAGTCCATATTTATGTTTGGAGCAGATTTCCATATCAAAACCACAGACTGAGTGTACAGAGAAAGAGTTCCAGGTTTGTTTGGGTTTTTTTCCAACTAGGCATTAATGAAAGCAGGCAAAATAAGTAAGACCACATCAGAACCAACCATTAGTGTTTTCAGAGCTTGCAGAGATTTAAAGATGTTAATCAAATTAAATCATTATTGTTCACTTAACTACTCAAGCCACATCTAGTACAAGGATGACATTAGCTTCTCTGTGGAAAGAGAAGCTAGTGTTATACCAGTTGCAATGAGCCATAACCTGGGATCTGCCAATTGGAAAATCATTTTAGAGCAGTCATTTCTAATGTGGCCAGCATACCAGAAATGAAGTGCTGTATGCCTCTCTAAACAGATCTTATTGTAATAAAAATAGAAAAGAAGAGTTATAGGACTTTGAGTTAATTCCGTCAATCTAAGATATATCAAGGAAGTACTTACTAATTGTCATGGATTCTGGCACAGTGGCTGAAGGCAACAGATTGCTTAAAGTATTCACTTGAGCTGGAGGACTGACTTCCACTCTAGTCATAAAAGTACAATATCATCAATAAATGAAAACAAAATCCTGAATTCAAAACTTAAGAAAAAAGCATTCCAGAAACTAGAATTGTCATCATATTCACCCATATTCAATCAACTTACATTTAATTATCCTTTAACGTATCTGTTGTGAGTCTGATTTAAGAATGCACACAAAAAGATTCAATTCAACAGGCCATGGAGAATACAGTAAAAAACAACATAAAAACCAACATAAAACCTATTTTCAAAACCAGGAGGCTAAGTCTGCCCATTATTTGACATGACTACGTGACTTCTTCAAGATAATTAGAAAAAGTTCAATATATGAAACTATACAAAAAGGGACGTGTAAGCTTTTGCATTTGTCCTTCCAAACATTTGCAAAAGTACACTGATAAATAGTTGGTTTTCCAGTCCTGAGTAGCTATGCACTAGGTAACAATAATAAGTTGGCAGCAACAGGGTGAAGGTTTTTTTTCTTTTAAGAAAAACGTATTTGACATGTACCTGTAAGGAAGATCAGATCTTCTTGGAACCAGTTCTACTGCATGAACATGTTCATGCCCCTCTCCATTCTCCAAGTTATCTAAAGTAGAATGCACAAGCATTAGCTTTCTTCAGTTAACAGTACTTAAAATATAAAATAAAATAAAAACAAAACCAGAAGTAAGGTAGTTACATTTTTAACTAGAAATACTGATCTTTACTAAAGCTTTTAAACACTTTAAAATCTTTCTCCAAAGTTGGCTTCTGCACATTCACCCAGAATGCCAGCAGGATTGTAAAGTCCCTTACAAACACAGCCATCAGTTTAGAAAAAAATTAGTATTGCACAATTCCTAAATTATAATTTAGATGTACATTTTATATTGATAACAATGTTGCAAAGCTATGAAGAGACTTCTTACTGAAGTTATTTTTGCAAGCCCCAGGAGTTTAACTACCACATGGCATCTGATACTCATTACAAATCTGTTTGTGACTTGCAGGAAAAGAATTTGTGGTTACTCCGCAGTACGTGAAACCTTGCAAAGACACCAGTCCTTTATGCATTCCCAACAGAGCACCACGGCTTTTCTCTGGCTCCTTATGCCCATGTACCAAACATCAGGAATCAGACAGAGGAGACAATTTTTAAAAAGCATGGATAATGTGCATCTGTCCACAGATCCACAACTGTCAGGATCAAAATATACACATCACTGGCCCTGTCATTAAGGTAGTTCAGGTGGAAAGAAACAAAAACCACATTTTATTGATGTTTTCTGCATCTCACAACAGAGGGTTGCCAAGTTACCATAAAACAATCCTAATATTATGAGCTAAAACAGCACAGAATTTAAAACGCAGGGATTCTAGAAAAAAAGTTAATGGGAGTTAGAGTTATGTCAGAATGACTACGGAGGAGAAAGTTCATTTTTTAAGCTGTAGAGTTTACTGAAGCTCAGTTCCTAAAACGCATGCTCCATTTGTATTCCAAGCAACTGAATTTTGCCTCAGACTTTCTCATCTCTAGGTACATGGAAATATGATATGCCCTGACGCATTCCTAAAGTACTGCAACAGACTAAAACTGAAAACACTGGTATTAACACACAATGCTATAGATTACGGTGTAATCTATTTCAAGTATACATCTTGTTATTTATCTGTATTGAGACCTATAAACCAAAATATTGGGTTAAACTACATATTTTACAAGAGCTCATTAAGCATGTTTTAGCAAAAATGTTGTCATAGTAATAATGAGCTTGCCAGTTACTGGGCTGAACTGCCCTCAGAAAAAGCTAACCCACATTCCCTCTGGTATCATTCATCTAGCAAAAGTGTAACTTCCAAAGTCAAGCAAACAACTGCCTAAGGCAGCCTTCAATCTCATCAAATTCTCATTATGGCTGGGGAGAGGGTGACCATACCCATGTGGATCACTCTCTCTAACTGGCTGACATTTGGGTTGCATGATGGGCCTTTTAGTGAAGACTGCCTGCACACTCTGTCAGTTCAGGACTGTTCAGAAGGGCCCAGTGACAGCATGGAAAGTGGAAATCAGACAGCAGAATCTGTGTTGCTATTTCCTATAACTGATGAAGATTCCTTTCACCAGCCCAATGCCGTATCATTCTGGCTTCCATGCTGGAC
>WAAD01031998.1:6816-53417 GCA_013389945.1 Fregata magnificens
TTTAAATAAGAACCATGTTATTACTTGAGATTTAGGTAAATGTGGAGTACACAGGCAACATAAAATTGTAGTCCTTAAGACTTAAGTTTCTCAGATGTGATGCACCCTTTTTTGGATCAGAATAGCTACTGGTATAGTAGGAACCATAACTCTAGGCGTATTTTCTCTGTTGTTAAGATGGAAACCAGATGCGTTGCAAAAATTCTGAGCTGTGGCTGGCTCTCCCTGGTTTGAAAGGGGCCAACTCCAAAACCTGGCATGACTGAGAGAAGTTTAGAGACATATTTTTCTTTCTTTTGTAGGTGTAGATAACTGTGGACGCACAGTGATGGTGGTGGTTGGAAGGAATATCCCCGTAACATTGATAGATATGGAAAAGGTAAGGCTTTGTAAAACTAGAGTTGTGTAGGTTGAATATGAATGTTCAGGATGTAAGAGTCTGATTATAAGGGTAATTCAGTGTTAATAGGAGAAACATCTGTAGAAGACTTAAAAGATTAAATAGAAACTATTTTTATAGGCAGATAAAAATGTATTCCCTTACAAAGCTTTGTGCATGTTGGAGTGGCTTTTTTTCAAAGAGGAACTGGGCTATTTTTAGAAAAACAGGCCTAACGTGGACTCCTTTTTCTTTTCAAGAAAGAGCCTTGCCCTGCTTCTATAACTGCCAAGACATGAAGAGTGAAATGTAACAAGTCAAATTAATTTTTCATGGAAACAGCAAGAATTTATCTCCATCTGTGATGTCAGCTAGACAAAAAAGAAATCTAAGTTATTACAGTCAAGTTGAAGACTTGGAATGTTCACCTTGCTTTTGTAGCTGAAATATCGTGCCACCCAGCATCATGATTCCTGATTTGTGAATGAATTAAATGAAACTTATTAGGATGTAATGCAACTGAGAAAGCGTTCTTTACAAATATAAATTTCATTTCTTTCTGTCTCAGGCTCTCCTGTATTTCATCCACGTCATGGATCATATTGCAGTGAAGGAATATGTCCTGGTGTACTTCCATACGCTCACAAATGATTACAATCATCTAGACTCTAATTTCTTGAAGAAACTCTATGATGTTGTTGATGCCAAGTGAGTGTCAATAGGAAAAGAACCCTTCTGGTCTTCCTCTGTGCTATGCAAATGTTTGTCATTCCCTGTATGTGGTTTCCCATTTCTTTGTGAGAACGTTTTGCTGGGACAAAGACCTAAATAAATAACAAAGGCAAGAGGAAGGAAGGTATGTTTTCTTTCTTTCTCAGAACCATCTATCAAACCAGGAAGTTCTGTGCTCTGCAGTCTCCTTTCTGGAGCTGTTAGAGAGGCATACTGGGTGTCTTGTCTGTCTGTATCCAGAGGTGGAGCTTCTGGAGCCTGGCATTGTTAAAAGTATGTTGCTAGTTGTGAGGGAAGAGGCTTGGGTAACATTGGTAGTCATAATTTGTCCATAACTTTCACTGTCCATATAAAAGATTGCAGGCTATGATGTCTTTACCTAAAAAATAATCATTCTGCTTTTTTCCCTTTACATTTACTTTTTCTGTTATCTTCCCTTATATTAGATCTAACTTTGTAAAATTACATCACAGGCGCTTAAGCAAAATGATCTATGTTTTGACTGTTGTCTTCTGTAGGTGAGCTTAACTAGAAGTAAAGAGGTTTTTTCTTTCTTTAAACCAGGTACAAGAGGAACTTGAAGGCACTGTATTTTGTCCACCCAACATTTCGTTCAAAGGTGAAGTATATGGTACAAAAGAAAAGAATGTTTTGAGTGTTGGTGGGGTAGCATGTAAGACCGTAGTATGAGGAACATGGAGGTATATGGAAGACTTCAAAAATTAGGCAGTATCTTCTGGATCCACAGTCAGAACTTGAAATTCATCCCCATCTTTGATCTAGCTGTAGTCTTCCAACCTGAGTGATAAGCTGAACCCCAGTGCAGTGCAGCTGTCTGTGCCTTGTTTTGCATGTGCTCTTAACAGAGAGAGGTGAAAGCTTTGGATCTCGCCTCTTTCGAAGAGAAACATTTTGTCCTTTTTCCTGCTGTCTGGCAGGATGACCAGCCATGACCAAAAGCTCTTTGAATTCTTTTTTGTGTAGTTCATTTCCTGGATGTTTCACCTTTTCTCTCCCCACAAGAGGTATTGCATGTGTGCTGCATATCACTTAAGAGCTGCCCTGGTAAGGGCAGAGGGTGGTGTGTCAGGCAGCAATGAGACTAGTCAGGATTATAGTGTAGAGTAGCAAAGAAAGATGGGAAGAATGCCTCTGCGACATGGAGCGCAGAAAAATCCTGTTAAACCTTCAGGAGATGAAAAACTGAACTCGTCAAGCAGTAAGGTATTATCCTTGACTATGATCTGTGTGGGGCAACAGAAGATGGAGCTCGCTCCCTTCTGTACTTCATACACACTACTCATATTGCAGCAGTATGAGTACTTCAGATGAAGTAAGTGTCAGCAGCAGTTCTTCCTAAAATTTTTGTATGTCCTATTAAAACAGTTAGAAATGAGATCCTCCATATTCCCATCAGATTAACCTCTGTCTTTATTCTGCTTTTTGCTGACATTGATCAAATTTGAGAAAATTATATGCCTGCAAAAAACATCTGTTTGCACATGTTCAGCAAGAATTTCTTTTCTAAATTTCCAGAGTCCTTTCTTTTTGTGTGCACAGCTGGGACAGCATGAGACTTAGAGCTTCCTTGTTTTTATGTAGATGAGACTGTCTTTCCAACAGTATAACTTCCAGTTTCTGTCAGGATATCAATTATTCCCACAGGGTACAGATCTGAGGTCTGAGTGCTAGAATTAGAGCTTCCAGCTCTGATGCTCCTGAAAATGTAGGAGCTGGCATAGAACATTACTAAGGTCATAAAGTTGAGTGGAAAAGTTGAAGCTGGGAAGTACTAGTAGTTTGGATTCCCAGCAGTAGTTTATCTCCCTTCTCTCTTACCATGCATTTCTATTTGGTTGAGAAATGTTTTTTGTTGGAGGAGGAGAACTCATGTTCACCAGTCCATTGCCATGTTCTCTGTCCCTTTGGGAACTGCAGTGGGCCTCAACAGATCTGTGGGGCAAGCAGATAGTTGGTGGGAAGCAGGGAGGGTGAGAGATGGAGAGCTCTCTAACTTGCTGGAAATGGAATTCGTTTGTATCCTGTTCTAGCAGCACAGCTGGAGGCAAAAGAGGATGTGTGTCCATGTCTTTCTGCCAAGCCTTTTCTCTGACTGAAAGGCAAGTGGGATTGCTGCTGGCTGTTGCAGAGACCATCAGCTTATGAAACATGATAGGGAATATGCAGGAGAAAGTCCTGGTGGAGAAGGTGGCTGCTAAGAGGGAATGATTTTTTTTTTTCCTCTCCCCTCCTTTTTTGGCTATTTCAGGGTTGTTGTCCTTGTGGAAGATTGCTAGCTCAGAAGCCTTAAATCTCTTTAAAAATGTTTGGCGTGTTCATCTTCCTACTTGGAGCATTGGCTTCCTTCCCTAGGAATAGTGGAAAATACCCCATGTCTCAAATGTAGTACAAAGGCTTGTGCATTCGTACAGCTTCCCAAACCCATCATCCTTGTACATGTATCTCATTCTTAAATCTCTGATATAAATGGTCCATTTTACTGTGGTATTGAATCCTGGCACAGTGGATGTCTGCCGTCTGTTAGAGTTGCATTGCTTTTTTCTGGGCTGAAAGGGATCAAGAGGCTTTTCATCATGCCTCTTGGAAACTCATGTGCCCCTAGAAGACAAGCATAGTTCTGAAAGTGCTTCATAGTGCCAACAATGATTCTTTGTTTGGTTTCTAGATGTGAAATTTTTAAATTATGTCTATTCTGAGGATAATTGCCTGTCTAGAATACATAGTTTTCGGTATGCAGGGAGGAGGATTCAGCAGTTGTCCTAAAACACAGACTAACTGAAGCAGGGTGTGTCACTGCACGGTCTGTTTTAATTCATGCTTCGATGTGAGCATTCTTGTGATTAATGAAGAGTTTGATTCTCTTGTAGTGCTGCTGAAATGTAACTGTTTTCATGATGAAATCACATCATGGGCAACAGCAGTTTTTTAGGCTGGCAGCAGCTCTTGCAGTGTGCACGCTTTACCGCCAGGACTTAGATTAAGGTACCCTTGAAGTGCTATCACAAGTTCCTTCTTACTCCTGTGTATAAATGTACTGCTGCTTGTTATTGCTATAGTTGCCGATATATAAATGAAGGGCTCTTTGGGGCATTTTTGTGTGAAGCCTCTCGGCTCCCCCTTCTGAGAGCTCTCCAAACAAAGCTTTATAGACCTTAGTGTGTTCTGAGTGAAGTGTCAGTGCCTGGCTCTGAAACAATCTCAGCCAGAGAAATTCTGTTTTCCTAAATTTAGTAACTTGGCTGTGAATCAAGAATGTTTCAAAACTGAAACATACCTGTATACGCAAATTAGATATTCATAATCATAATAATGTTAATCATGAACAATTTTTGTCTTGTTTTTCTGGGGAGCAAAATGGAGCCCCCATAATCAAGGGGAAATGGTTAGCGACCTGCTTACACCACTTAGAGACACACAAGTCTATGGAGCTGGATGGGATCCACCCAAGGGTACTGAGGGAGCTGGCAGAGGAGCTCACCAAGCCACTTTCCATCATTTATCAGCAGACCTGGCTAACTGGGGAGGATCCGGGGAACTACAGGCCTGTCAGTCTGATCTCAGTGCCAGGGAAGGTTATGGAGCAGATCATCTTGAGTGCCATCAGGTGGCACGTACAGGACAGCCAGGTGATCAGGCCCAGCCTGCATGGGCTTATGAAAGGCAGGTCCTGCTTGACTAACCTGGTCTCCTTCTATGACAAGGCGACCTCCTTAGTGGATGAGGGAAAGGCTGTGGATGTTGTCTACCTGGACTTTAGTAAAGCCTTTGACAGTGTTTTCCACAGCATTCTCCTGGAGAAACTGGCTGCTCATGGCTTGGATGGGCGTACTCTTTGCTGGGTAAAAAAACTGGCTGGATGGCCAGGACCAAAGAGGTGTGGTGAATGGGGTTAAATCCAGTTGGTGGCCGGTCACAAGCGGTGTTCCCCAGGGCCCAGTATTGGGCCCAGTTCTGTTTAATATCTTTACCAATGATCTGGACGAGGGGATCGAGTGCACCCTCAGTAAGTTTGCAAATGACACCAAGATGGGTGGGAGTGTTGATCTGCTTGAGGGTAGGAAGGGTCTACAGAGGGATCTGGACAGGCTGGATCAATGGGCCAAGGTCAACTGTATGAGGTTCAACAAGGCCAAGTGCCGGGTCCTGCACTTGGGTCACAACAACGCCATGCAACATCACAGGCTTGGGGAAGAGTGGCTGGAAAGCTGCCCAGCAGAAAAGGACCTGGGGGTGCTAATTGACAGCCGGCTGAACATGAGCCGGCAGTGTGCCCAGGTGGCCAAGAAGGCCAACAGCATCCTGGCTTGCATCAGGAATAGCGTGGCCAGCAGGAGTAGGGAAGTGATTGTGCCCCTGTACTCGGCACTGGTGAGGCCACACCTCGAGTACTGTGTTCAGTTTTGGGCCCCTCACTACAAGAAGGACATTGAGGTGCTGGAGCATGTCCAGAGAAGGGCAACAGAGCTGGTGAAGGATCTAGAGCACAAGTCTTATGAGGAGCGGCTGAGGGAACTGGGGTTGTTTAGCCTGGAAAAAAGGAGGCTGAGGGGAGACCTTATCGCTCTCTACAACTACCTGAAAGGAGGTTGTGGTGAGGTGGGTGTTGGTCTCTTCTCCCAAGTAACCCGTGATAGGACGAGAGGATATGGCCTCAAGTTGCATCAGGGGAGGTTTAGATGGGATATTAGGAAAAATTTCTTTACTGAAGGAGTGTTCAAGCATTGGAACAGGCAGCCCAGGGCAGTAGTTGAGTCACCATCCCTGGAGGTATTTAAAAGACGTGTAGACGTGGTGCTTAGGGACATGGTTTAGTGGTGGACTTGGCAGTGCTAGGTTAACGGATGGACTCGATCTTAAAGATCCTTTCCAACCTAAATGATTCTATGGTTTTATGATTCTGTAAGTCATAAAAGCAGTTTCTGGAGATCAGATGCCAATATAAAGGTTGTTGCAAATCACTTACAGCTTTTTCTACACAAGATCCTTCCAATTGTAATAAAATTTCCCAGATTTTAGTAAGTTTCTCTTTGGGGTATGACCCAATTAAGAGATTGGTGACACACTTTATCTGTGTTGGGCTGGTTTTTTGACAGAAAGACATCTGATACTTTAACCCTGTGGTTTTCTAGCTTGGCAGAGTGACTTTGATAACCTTTTATTCAGATTCAGAACTGCAGTACAAGAAAAATGAAGGAAAACTGCAGCAGATGACTAGATTTTTAACTTTTTTGACTGCTCTGTTATAACTTATTCTACTTTTTCAGTGCATTAACAGGGATTTGGTTAAATTTAAAGTTCTCTGTCCTCTTACCGATAAGGAAATGGCTGCTCTAATATTACTGTTTCTATAACCTGTGATTATTGAGAATGGAGATAATAGAAAAATTCTCTAGAAACATTTCTGCCCCCCCCCTTTTTTCTGTGTTACTGGGTAAGATGTGTCAAACTGCAATGGCTTGTATACTGAGAAGAGGAGGAAAAATAAAAATCACTTTTCCTGGTATCAGTTTTCGTGATGGCTGTAAAAATATCCCTATTAGACTTTTATACATTAAACATCCATAGCAATTATGTTTAATGATTGTCATTCATAATATGCCTTGGAATGCATGCTACTTTGGCACAGGATTGAGAGGGTATTTTTCACTCATTAAACTTATCCAGTGTCACTCATAAGAGGTCTTGTTAGAAAAATATAGTAAATAATGGATGCTAGTAATAGTCTGTCTCCCTGCTTTATGCTAACATAAATCTCTAATTCTGCCCTTAAAATAATGAACCGATCTTAAATGTTCTGTTCTTCACCTCCTTTTTCTCTTTTTTGTTCTTCCTTTCTCATGAAAATATGCTGTTTTGAAGAGGCAGCATAGTTATTCCAGGACAGTTTTTAGGCATCGACTTTTTCTTTAAATGTTGTATTCAGACAGACCATTTTTATTGACCTAATGTTTTGGTTTATTTGAAGCTTCCACTCTCCGCAAGGCTTTTCTTGTGGTGTTGCTTCTTTTCTGTTAATTTACTGCAGTCAAAGTACAACTATCAAACAGAATCACAGAACGCTTGAGGTTGGAAGGGACCTCTAGAGGTCATCTGGTCCAGCCTCCCTGCTCAAGCAGGGTCAGCGAGCACTGGTTGCCCAGGACCATCTGAGTAGTCCCTAATATGAACACTTGTGATCTGTAGAACAGTAACTTTTGGTTCTCACAAGTTTTTTCTTTCCCTTTAGTCTGCCAGGAGAAGACTAGATAAGAAATAAACAAAAAGTAACATAGTGCTTAATTTTGGAGAAGGTGGGTTGAAAAGTAAAAGCTTGTGCAGTCAATCTAAACAGGAATATTTAATAACTTGTAGAAGTATCAATGGTGTCTTACTGGCCTTTGCAAAACAAAAATTTCCTTATCCTGTTTACATCCCAAAAGAGACAGAGGTGTGTATACTTAAAGTAAAATCTTGTAGAATACGTTGATAAGGCTTATTTTTGTAGAATAAGATGATAAAGCTTTGATAAGAAATGTCGTAAAACAGAAGGACACATTCACTCAGCCAGCCCAAAGCAGAGAGGAGACTTCAGTAGGACCTTTGAAGAGCTGAAAGTCTCTCTCTTTCTCTCCCTCAAATTGCCTTTTCTGTGAAAACTTGAAGGCAAAGGGTTGAAAATGCTTCTGTCAGATATAGAGTCAAATAGGTCGAATTCTGAGCTGGCTAAACTGGAAGTGAAAATGTGCCGCTATACAGATGGTGTTTTTTGAAGATAAATAGCAGAATAGCTGTCACTCTTGTACAGTAGAAAGGCACCTTAAACTGGCAGTTGGGGGGGAGAGTGTGGAGTCAGAAAACACTAGTTTGAAAGCTCAAGACAGTGCTTGCTAGCAGTCAGTGGTGTGTACTTCCTGACCTTGTTGTGTTATTGCCATGATATTAGTGTTTCAAGTTTAACTCAAGCCTTTTTAACTATGGAGTATTATGTTGAACTTGAAGGTTTTGAAACAGCACCATCTTCATTTGTTGGGATTTATTTTCAGGTTTCGGCATGGTTTTTCACAACCTTTACAATCTCAGGGCTAAAGGACAAAATCCACTATGTGGAAAGCCTTCAGCAGTTATTCACAGCCATACCCCCAGAACAGATTGATCTCCCCCCTTTCGTCCTCGAGTATGATGCCAGGGTAAGTGACTTCATGTGGCAAGCATTAGTCTTTGCTCCAAAGCGTAGTTCTTGTGCATGTCTCATTCTGCTCTGCAAGAGCTTTAAAGGGGCTGACTTCTATATCTTAAGAACGGGGAGAAGAAAGGGAGGGTTCCTGGAGAGTCTCGTTTTTTTTCTGTGAGTAACAATTTTCTTAAACTTTTTTTCTACATCATTCCAAGTAGAGAGCTTGGCCAAGAAGCAGACTCCTTTCCCAATAGAGCAGTCTCCTATGTGCATAAAAGGCAGACTACCTTTCTTCAGCCAAGAACTGTAAAATAACACACTAAGAGCCTGTGGACAAGATAAAATTCATCTTATATACCTGCTATATACTTTACACTGACTGAAAAAAAAAAAAAAAAAAAAAAATAANAGGAAGGGGAAGAAAAAAAAAGTTGGGAAAAAATGGAACTGCATCAGGGTGCCTTGCCTTTGGTCCGTCTTCCCTTCTCCATCCCAGGTCTCTACCCAAATAGTGGAATGAATATGGCTTGCATTGGCCAAGTCATTCTAAAGAGGATGTGCTGTAACTACAAAGTAACAGCCAGAGCTGTGTGTCTGTGTAGGCAACTTTGTCTTGAACTGTGTGACTGACTATGCTAGCATTTGTGGCTTCCTTGCATCACAGCTTTGGCTTAATGGCAAAATTTTAACCTGCGCTTTTTGCTTAAAACCAAGGCCTGTTTTTTGTCTGGTTACCAGCACAGTCCTCTCCTGGGTGAATTGTGGCAGTCACTGTACTCGTGGAAGACAAAGCCAGGAGTGCCTCTGTGTCATCATCCGTTGCACCAAGGTGTATTGGAGAAGGCTTTTGTTCAACTGCTCATTCTGTTCTCATTGCAGGAAAATGGGCCTTACTATTCTTCTTATCCTCCATCCCCTGACTTGTGATCTGCAGTCCTGTGATGCTGCTGGTTTCCCATGGATCCAATGACCTGATGCCTGCCAAAACCTGTGCATTTGCCCATGTACAGAATTCAGAGAGAGGGTTTTCCTCCCCCAGCTCTGGTATTTTTTTACTGATGAGATATTTTCAAGCACTCAAGCAATCAGAGAACTTTATGCCACTGTGAACTGTACAACTATTTCAAATATATTTATCCAATGGAAAAGTTGATTTAAAGATCACTAGGTGCATTTTATTTGGGGGCTTGGGGTTTTTTTTTGAAGCTGTTACATTTGTTTCTGAACAGACTTTCTCTTTTCTGGGAAATCCATCAAAAGCACTTGATCATGTTTTTAACTATTATAATTTTCCAGTTCTGTTTGTAATACCTGTTCCTGACTAGTCTCTACAAATATTGTGGAGTACCAGCCTGACACATTGCTCATCATAGGGTTTCTGTTTTTCACATCTGATTACTTTCCCTTTCTGTTAGTGCTGATTACTTTGGTCTTGACCCGGCAAAGGTATCTGGAATTGGGAATGCCGTGTCTGCAGGCTGAACAAAGCACTACAGCCAAGCCGAGATTACTGCAAGACTTAGCTCACCTAGCATTTATAGTACTAGGAGCCTTGATAAAGTCCCTGTCAGTTATCATTGGATGATGTGACATGTCAGGATGTCACTACCCTCCCAGTAAGAATAAAATTGAAAAGCATTTGCGGTTTCTTTTCTCTAACTATAGTTGTTTATATTGTCCTTTGACATGGCGAGATATGTTTGTATGATAAATGAATGCCATCTGCCTGAAGTATGTATGGAGGAGAGGGGGAAATGGTGACTCCAACCCCAACCTCTGGTGGCAGAGATTGTTTCTTAGAGAGAGTCCCTTTTATTTCCTGTTACACTGACACTCACTGATTTTTTTGACAGAGACAATACATGTAAGAGCTCAGCCACAGGGTACTTATGGAACTGGATGTGAAAAGTTTTTCAGCCTGCCAATGGAAAGCTAAAAGAGGAGGGAGAAGGCCCCCCTGTAAAACATAATCAGGGATGGCAGTCCTAAATACAGAATGATGGAATACCTGGCAGGAAGAATGTGACAACAGTACTGAATATGAAAATGATGGTACGATTTTCATGTTTCCATTCTAGCTGCTTTCCTGCCCTGACTTGTATCTGCTACTGTGTCTTTACCAAACTTCAGTTTTCCTTGTTCTGCCACTTCTGTAATAGCTACCTTTTTAAGCATAAGCAAAAGTCATCATGAGATATCTTAGAAGGTGGTTATTCATACCCATTGACTTGATTGGAAATAGATACCTCTCTTCTGTTTAAAGATACTGTAAATTGTTTGGATAAACAGGAAAAAAATCCTCCCTTGGTCTTGGTCATCTAACTGCATGTCACAATTTGTGTTTTCAGTCTGAGAGTTTGGGCTTTTGTAAGTTAGGAGAGCAGTGAAAGACGGGCCATACTGAGTTTCCTTTCTTTCCTACCTTGGCCTCACAGCTTAATGTTGTGTTTATACTCCACATATCCTCAGCATGTTGGTATGTCAGTTACAGATGAAGATAATCACTTGGCTGGGGTTTAACAGTGATGCTTATACAACATATAAAAAACAAGTGGTTTTGCTTTTTAGGTGTCCCCCAGGGTCCTTATGTGATTCCATTATCAGATCCAAGGTGCTGCTAAAAGCTGGAAACTGTAGCACAATGGAAAACCACCTTGGTCTTAATATTTTTGAGTGGTGCACCTTATGGTCAGTTCACATGTGATTCTTTCAGCACTTTTTCTGGTGGTTTTTGAGAGAAGGAAATAGCAACAGTCTGTACAGAGCAGCTACCAGATGTCCCTACCTCCTCTTTTCACCTAGCTGTTTACAGCTGCCCTTTTCTAGTGACTTTTATAGCCAGCAACGAATTTTCCATGCTTCTCTAATGATTTGTATAGCTTTCCACCCCCAGTAACCATCTGCTGTTTTTCACACCCAGGGCATTTTCAGTGGAGCTGTTGCAGAATAGCCAGTGTCCACTTAATAGGCAGATTAAAGGTAATTCAGAGCATATTGTGAAAACCAAACTCTCAGCTTCACAGTTTTTAGGTGGTTTCTGTCCCTTTAGCTCACAGATGGCTCAGAGTCATAAAACCTAAACAGTTCTTCTTAGGACTCAGTCTGCACGTTTTTCAAACCCTAGTCCAGTCATTTTAAGAAATTACTTGGCTCAGTGAAGTGCAAATCTGCCTCCAGAGCATTTGCAAAGCAAAAAGGAGATCTTGGCACTGTGCATCTTATTGTGTATATTTTTCCCTTGAAAGACTTTGCTTTAAATTTTTTTTAACCTAAGTCTCGCAAATCTCAGTGGCAAGACAAACCTGCATTGTGCTGCAAAAATCCTGCATTTTCCAGTGAGTCTGGAGTTGTGGCAATTTACCAATTTTTTTAATTGAGACTTTTAAATATAACAGGCCAGTGGGGAGGGGGGGGACACCAAATCATTGAAGTGCTCAGGATATTCGTTGCTATTAAAATGTTTAATTGTTTAATATGCAAAAAAGTGGAACAAAAAAGGTTCAGCTGCATTTGGGGAAAAGGGTAAGAAGTAGTCTACCTGGAACAACTCAATTTATGATCCTCTAGTGCCAAGGAGGTCAAACACCAATACCTAGCCTGTACTCCTAAGGCAACTGGCCCACTGGATTTTCTTCAGTCTCCCATGGGAAAGGTTAAGGACTGCAGAGATTAAAATGCTACAGCCCCATGGCCTCTGCCTCCTTTCAATACCAGGTGCATTTCTGATAAGCAGTCAACTACTTGACTCCACAGTCCTTCTAAAATATTTTAAATGGCAAAACCATTCACAACATGTATAACTGAAAAAATGCCAAGATTCCTAATGCAATTTAGACATAGCTATGGGGGAGGTGGCTTTGCTTGGAAGGACATTATGTACGAAAACGAGGGGAAGGGGATTGTATCAGATGATCCACAGCAGCCTGTCTGCCAGCACAACATCTGTTTTTAATTGGCTAATCAGATCCTGTTTGAAGCCTTTCTCAGCTGTGCTTCCCTTGAAAACCAGATTCCTTGTCCAGATGAGGCAGGACTGATTGCGATTACAGTGCGGTTAGCACAAGAGCAGCAAAACTCAATGTAGCGCATGCTCAACGCTTTCACCAAAATGTTATGAGAAGTCCTTACTCCAAGGAAGATGTAGGCAGCAGAGCCTCTTCTCCTTCATTCCTCCTGTCTACTGCAGGAGTCTTATTCTCCTCTTTTTCTTGGGGTGAGGAGAGAAGGGAAGACTGTTAAATGCCCACCCCTGTGCTGTGGAAGGAGGACTGCCTGTGGCATCAAGCAACAGTTCAGTGTCCTCCTCTAATACTGATGCTTCTGGGTGGAACTGGTTTTAGGAGTGAGATCTGGCTTTGTAGCCAGGGACTCAGTAATGGCATGAGTAGCTTGAGCCAGGTCCTGGAGGGATGATCTGGAGAGACTACCTGGACTAGAGACCCAAGCCAACGTATACACCAAATCTGCATTGTGTCTATATTAGTCAGAGTGGTCCTGACTCATCTCAGCCTGGTGCCTGTAGCTGAATTGCTATCTGTATATGTGATTTTTCAGATCACCCATTAAGGAAGCTGTGGGGAAAATGTGACGGGCTTAATCTCAGTCCTTTGGGAAGGTCCTGTAACTCTCTGAGAACTGACATGAATAGCAAGCACTCAGAAGAAAGGCTCAGCATGATTATTTTGCTCTCGCTGGGTTGTTTGGGTTTTTTCAGAAAGCAATGAAAAGTAATTTTTAAGTAGTTGATAAGGAGAATGACTGATTTAATTGTTGACCTTTTAATGAAGCCCTGGAGTGACATACTCACCACCTGTGCTGGGACCAACTGTGTGGCCAGTCACAGAGTAGTAGATGTCCTGGGTCGTGCATCTTTTTCCCCATAAAAACCTGTGTGCCGATTACCTTCAGGAAAGGTGGTTCCTGGGCATAACCAGGGAACGGTTTGGGTGGGAGGGTCTTCATGGTTACCATAAACCTGATCTGCTGCCCAAGCTGCAGTTCTTACCTGGCACATGGATACACCGTCTCCTGAGTGGTTAGCCCAACTGGGCTGTAATCTGGCTGCCTGCTTGAAGAAAGGGATGGAGGTGAAGTTTTAAATGTGGCTGTAGTGCTAAGTAGAGCTACTTTATCAACAGGATCAGTCACAATTGAGTCTTGTTTGTAGGACCACTTTGGTTTCTAGCATGTAACTGTAACAAACTCACCCCTACCATAAACCAACACTGCACGAAACCAGACACATGTATCGGTACGCGAGCGTCCTGCGCTGGGGTTAGGTGCCCATCATGCAGAACATGCCTGGTGTTGTCCGTGCAGTTTGCCATGCTTATTTCCTAGAAAGAGCTGATCACAAACTGTCTTTCTCACAAGAATGTTTGCGCATGAAGAGCTTGTAACTTGCATGGTTTAAAAGGTTAATAACAGCAGCTGGCTGGTGTAACAACTTGGACACACTTAGGCATTGCTAATAGTTTGGCAGGAAAAGTCGTATTTACATCGTCTGAACAGGTTTGCTTATTCACAAGTAAGATGTTACCCTGTCTGCCCAGAAAGGGCATTTCAAAGGTGGCTTTGCATATCGAAGACTAACACTGGCGAGCATCGTCACAAGAACAGGGAAGGTGCAACGTGGCCCCTTGACTGGCTGGCATTTGTTAGCTCTGCTAGTTCTCTGGCTCACTGATCCATTGGCATCCTCTTCGTTGGATCTTGCTGAGTTGGGTTTCTACCAGAGCAGTGAGCCACCCTGTGCCTGCTGGACCAAATGTGAGGGAAATGGCAGAAGCACACAAGAGAAAGTGTGCAGTTTGGGGCAGGTGGATCCACAGCAAATGAACCTACTCTTCTCAGTAGCAGCCAGGAGCGGTAACAGGGTAAGTGTAACCAAACTCTGTCAGAGTCACATACATCCTATGCAGCTTTGGGAGTTCCTGGAAGTCTTTGGGCCACCTCCTCAGCAAGCTGCAAGGACTCAGATAAGCCAGCAACAGGAGATCCCAAAAGAGAGTCACTGAACCAGCCTGGCAAGTGTTCACCCAAGCACAGAAGAGTGGAGAAAGAAACCTCAGACCCTGAGGTCACTTGAATCTGCCGCTATCAGTAAGTAAAGCCTAATCAGACCAGCCCATCAAACTGTTTGAGTCTGCAAGGCGGGGAAAACTGACAGAAAACTGCTGGGCATAGCTGAAAATCTCCCTGAAAGTGCTCTGCATTGCACGCCAGGGGCCATCCCCCTTTTCTCTTCCCAGTGGACTTCAGAGGGCTCTTCCAAGGGTGGCTGGACAGTACAACATTTCAGGAACATGAGCCGCTCTGATTTGTTATGAAAACGCATCCAGAAGCTCGGACACACAGTCAGTATGAAATGTGAACTTAGTAAGATGTTACTGAGCAGAGACCAGCTGGTGGTCAACAGCATGGTCAGAATGGTAACATAAAAACAGGAATCTCTGTAAGTCCAGAGCCATAAGAAAGACAAATAAGCAGAAGAGCTCTTCTGTTATGAGACCAGACAAGAGCATTGTACACCTCCATTTCAAAAATGCAAACATATTTTACGGTAATGGTAAGGTAGCTTCTTTTGGCAGATCCCAATTAAGTAGTTACATTAAAGGTAAACACTCCCTGTGCTGTCTTGGTACCTTTGTTTGCACTTGAGCCTCTCTTTGAACTTATCTCTGTTACAGCAGTATACCAAAGCACTTTCGAGGGACTGATACAGGAATATTTAAAAAAAAAAAATAAAATTTTAAACCCCAACAACTGACAACCCCAAAGCACAATACATAGAAATGTTCTGCAGCCTGGCTGGTGTAGTAGCAGCCATCAGTGGGACTTGCTGATGTGCCAGCCCAGGACAGCAGAGCCTAGGGGTGTGGGATAGGTACTCAGTACAACAGAGTGTACCAAGACCCGAAGAAGATAGCGGAGTTTGTGCAGATGGAGTGGCCGTGAGCAAGATGCCCTTTTAGACATTTTCAGAGCCATTGATGCAGTTAGGCACATTCTCCCCTGCCGCATCACGTTTAAATGTTTCACTCTATGCACTGTGATCATCAGCAAGCAAAACTAGTTAAATAGTCATTACAGAAGCAATGGTGCAGAAATATTTCATAATTAGCAATGAGCCTTCAAAGTGAGTCACTAAAAACAGGCTCTGTGACTGCCTCCTGCCTCATCCTCCAGTGGCCCATTTCCAAGGGGCTCAAAGTGCAACACAACAACACCTGGGTTGGAAAGGCATGTTGGTGTTTGCTGTTGGATGCAAGTTGTTTTACTGATCCGGATAGGCAGCAAGCAGTAGAACTAGAAACAGTCCTTACACCTGTGGAAAATACACTGCAGAGTCAGCAGCAAGGTTTTCTGATAGAGGACTACTTCATTAGCTTGGTCTTGCGCACACCCCCTGCCCAAGGCAATGCTCATCAGCTGGCCTGAGGAAATACACTGCAACCCTGGAGGAACCAGCAAGGACGGCAGGGGCAGCAAGCAGTCCCAGTGGCATCCCATCCCATAGCACAGTTTGGTGCAGTTTTAAACCACTGTCATTAAACTAAGCATGTTGACTCCAGACACTTCTTGAGGTTTGGAGGTTTTGGGATTTTGGCTTGGGGTTTTTTGGGTGGGGAGGAACAAAGTTGTTTAGGAGCCCCTGGACTCTTCAGTTGTTCTTTGATGTGTCACAGGATCTGTGAATGGGGCACGTGCCCGCACCTAGGCACTGCAGGAGAGATGGGTGCAGTGCCCACGGCAGTGTTGCACAGCTGGGAGCTCACACTGCTCTGAGCCCTCCACCTCCAGCTGCCAGCACCCCGTGCAGTCTAAACAGCACAGGGTTTGCTGTGTCTGGCAAATCCCAAGAGAGGAGCAGCTGTAGCAGCTCCAGGACAGCGGTAGAGGGACGTGCACATGAATCCAGAGAGAAATATTCTTTTCTCTTGGCACTATAACAAGCCCTAATGAGAAGCAGCCCACCCAAGCTTTTGAAGAATGAACTCACCAGGAGACTCCTCTGCTCTGATCAGTCTCCAACCCTCTCATCCGCTTAGGAGAAAGAATAAACTGGGACATACGAGTTATTTTCATACACACAGTTGAGTAACCTCACATAGGGAGGACTGGTGGGGAGGACAGGGGCGATGTGGGGGCTGCTTGCCCTAGGACCAGGAAGTGCAACAAGGAGCCTGCGGAGCCTGCAGAAACTCTCCTAGTCCCTTTGGGGAGATGTGGGAAGGGGGCAGGAAAGAGGGGACAGGGTGCTTTGTTGCCCAGGGCCCAAAAGGCTGTACTATTTTTTTTTAACCTGGGCTCACGCAGGCTGCTGTGCTCTGAGTCCCAGGACAGACACCCGCCTGCCTGCAGTGTGGGTAGGCACAGCACTGGGAGCACCGCTACAGCGCAGCCAGCCAGGTCGTGGGCAGCTTCTTGGGACTGCCCAGAAACCAGCCAGAAAGCACAGGGTCTTCTTCAACCAAAGAATAAACTTTGAGAATGTTATTTGATGGCCCAAACTGTGATACTCATGCTTTCCTGCTGGCAGACACCTTTCTGAAAGGTCACATCCAGTCAGCTTCCTCCCGTCCTATTCTTGCCACTTTCCAAGCCAAGGAAGGCAGATTTGACTTTCTATTCTGAAGAAAAAAAAAAAAAAAAAAAAAAAAAAAAAAAATTATCACAAAACCATTTGTTTACCCAAGGACACCAGTTGCCAGGAGAGGCAGCACAACGAATGGGGAATCGTGGTCCTGACTTCAGTCCCTCATCCCTGTGCTTGGCACCGAGCTAGCCGGGCGTGGGGAGCTGTGGTGCCCGCTGGGGACAGGCTCTGGCGCAGCTGGGCCTCAGGGCGGGCAGCCCCAGGGCTGAGGTGGAGGGAAGACGAGCAGCTGCCGCTGCAGTGCTGTTTTGGGGGGGCAGCGCTGATAGGGGCGACCCTGAGCCCAGCCATGCCTGCTGGCCGGCCTCATGCCCGAGGCATCTCTGTTTGCGCTGCAGCGAGGCACTGAGCTGCAGAGAGCAGTGGGAATGGGCCACACGGGCCCCGTGGTGGCCAGGCTTTTTGCAGAATTCTACTCAAGCTGTTCAGCCCATGGTGTGCAAATGCAATTAGCTCTTTTTCCAAGACCATTTGAGCAGCTATCCCCTTTTTTTAAATACACTTACATTTTATTTTGTATTACATTTAATACAAATTTAATACAGCTATCCCCTTTTTTTTCCCCCAAAGTTTTAGCAGCCAAAGCTCCATTAGCATTTTGGAAAAGCTCCTCGGACAGGTGAAGCCAGCGGTCAAACAGGCAGGTTTTTTGAAGCAAGTTTCAATCTTTCCCAAGATACAAATGATATCAGTTAAGCCAAAATGTCCTCCCTGGGTAGAAAAAGGGCTGGTGCTGTGGAGTTTATCAGCTCTTTGCAACATCATTGCCAGGGGCAAAGGCATGGCGATGACAGTCGCTTACGGTTTCCAAAAGGTCACAGGCAATTTGTGGCTTTGTGCGAGTTTTATTTGTTGTAGGGCTTTTGCTTTCTGGTCTATAAAACCCCAAGGTAGCCACGAAGGGATTTGGGTTGGGTTTGGGCTTTTCTTAGTCATAGATTTGCTTTTTAATCCCGAATTAGGTTCTCTTTGCATGAGTTGCATTCCCTAACATCTCCTGTCTCCCTCCTGTTTCCCACAGGAAGATGGTTAGATAAGGATAATCAGAGATGGAAACCTTCTCCATTGCTAGCTGAAGCAGCAAACACTCTTTGAATTTTCACATAAAACACTTTTCCAACCACTTGCCAGATGTCTGGAGACAAACAGCTGCTAAAAGGAACCAATGTACATGGTATTCAAAACATGTATGTTTTGAATAATTTGATTGTCTAAAATATTTTTGCCTATTGGTTGCTCTTGTTTTTCCCCCTTGTTTGGGTTGTGTCAAATCCATCTTCTGCACCACCGGTACCGGGCAAAGTCTTCCATGAAAAAGAGAGCAATCAAAACCTAATTTCCTAAATGAAAAAAAAAAAAAAACAACAAAAAGAAGAAACCCAAGTCTGCCAATGTTGCAGATATTTGTGTCTGCTTATAAAGAAACAAACAACCAAAAACCATCTCCCAAACAAAGCAACTGTCCTCCCTCCTCCCCCTCACAAGATGGGCTAGAAAGCCAACTCTCCTTTCTGTTTTAATGCTGCTTTTCAAAGAAGAAGAAGGAAGTTTTCAAGTTGGAGACAGAATGAAATGGGCTAATTTATGCCAGCAATTTGTGTTGAGACTTCCAAAAAGCTTTAGCCCACCATTTTAGAGAAGTGCAGACCCATAGGGCTTATACCCCTACCTGGCAAATCACCAGAGGGAATAAACAAAGGAGAAGCAAAGACACATTTAGAAAATCATAAACCCACTGACTGTAGCCATGGGATGCCTGCTGCAGAGCAAATGACAACACCTCACAAACCCAACAGGATGTTCAGCTGACTCAGCCAAAAAGTGATTAAAAGGGAATGCACCAACATTTATTTGGACTTTCAAAGGTTTTTAATAAGGTTTTTTGTAAGTTAACCTGCAGACACAGTGTATGGATATAGGGTCACGGGTTTTTTTTTTCTTTCTAGCCATTCTGCCTGGTGCTGTTTAACCTAAAGGTTATTAAAATAGATATTAAAACCTTCCTTACTAGTGCAAGGCCATAGGGACTTTACTTGTTGGTTCCTGACCTGTATATTTAAGGAACAGCAAAACCCGGTGCACCCTGCCTCCTGCGCTACAAGGGGAGAAGCGCTGCCGCAGCTCAAGACCAGGCGAAGAAGTAGAAACACGGGCAGGAATATTTGGCTTGCAGGGCAGTGATGAAGTTTAGCTAGCCTAAAGAAGGGGTTGACTTGGTTTAGGCTGGTAATGAACATTCTCAAGCATGGCTGGAGGGAGACCCATGGACCTTTCATGAAAGCACCACGTGCAGTTTCTCTTTGACAGCCCAGCATCTCCCCTGCTGCCGCAACTGTACCAACTTCTTCCAGCCCAGGAGCAGCACACAGCAGCTCAGTAGACCCTGTTTTTAATTATTTTTGGCCTACTTTAACTGACAGTCCTAATTGCCCAGGCCAGCAGCTGCTGGGAACGGGCCCTGCTAGAGCCCAGCACTTTTGCGTGACAAGCAGGTGCTGCAGGCTGCATGATGGACCATCGCTCCTGGTTTGCATGCAGCAGTGCAGCTGCAGCGCCAGCCTGAACAAAACCCACCCGGCAGGCTCTGCTGCAGGAGCGATGCTGGCGGCAGCTGGTGGAGCCGGCGTGTTCAGAGGTGGCTGGCAGCTGACTGGCTGGTGCCATGGCCCGAGCAGTGCAGGCACAGCCCAGGATGCTGGTGCTCAGAAGAGGGGTTGGTACAGACCTCCCTGGGGATGCAGGTTCTGCAGCATCCCGAAAGGCAGCGTGACTCTTGAGCTACTGCACAAGCTCATGGCTTGTTTTGCCTCCTCTTTCCAGGATAAACACCCAGGTCACGCAAGCCTGGGGATGCACGCCGGGGCAGTGAGCGTTGCCAGTGCCGAATGCATGCGCCAAGGGTCTCTCCAAAAAGGCTGCGGCTGGGGAAAGGATGCCATCCTGGCATGGAGCCTCACCTCACTGCCTCCTCAAGGTCTTTTCAGGATCTTTTCCGCCAGGACAAAACATCAACAACCTTGTGCACAGCTGATGTTTAGTCTGACCTCCCTGCTGTGTCTCCAGCGTGCTGCTGCCTTGCAGGGATCACCGGCATTCAGGCATTTTGCACGGCGGAGCTCACAGGCAGCAACTGAGCTGCAGGGTTACAGCATGCCCTTAGCACTAGTGCTGGCTCCCCTGCAAAGCCAAGAGGCAGCTCCTGGGGTCCCATGTGCTGGCCCAGCCGGGAATGCCAGAGGACTGGCACCCAGTGTGGGGCACAGCAGCCAAGAGGCTCAGCCAGCCCTGTGAAACTCTATCAATCAGATGCACCATGGCTGCCATCCACAGCTGCCAAATGCTCTGAAAAACTCTGACTTCTCTTCAAAGAAGCCCTTGCCATTGCAAAACAGAGGGGTTGGCCAAGTGAGCACATTATTTGCTCTGTCCACTGCACTGCACTGTCTAGACATGGAGGCACAAACCCTCCTGGCATCACAGAGACCTTTTGGTAGGACCACGTGTTGGGCTGTTCTGCATTCCCAAAGGAGCAAGTGCCTCCGGGAACCACACACACCCATATTTCTGATCAGTTACAGTTCAGAAACTTCCTAAGCTGGTAACTAGGGCCACCCAGACATTGCTCCTCCAAGGTGGACAAGAACATCTCCACCTGGCCACCCACCAGCCCCAGGCTCCTCAGGGTGGGACAGGTGAGCACCACCAGAGCAGGGTGTGGGTGCCACTGGGCACACAGAGGACTGGATTCAGGTTTGGGAAACAGCACAGCCAGGCCACTAAAGAACCATGCATGGAGCAGGTGCTGCATGAGCCATGGACCCCACTGCAGGACACCACTCCAGCAGTGGGCACCCAGCCAGCGCTGGGACGGTGGCTCAGTCCATCACCAGGCTGACCCAAGGATACAACAGCATATGTAGAATTTTGCTGGTGTGTGGCATTTTACTTGCAAGTCAACCACCAGCTCTCCGGAGAGCTGGAGGATTTGAAGGCATTGTACGCCACCTCTACTTAGAGATCCTCGCCCAACTCAGCCAGCCGCCTGGGTGCAGGTTCCCTCCGCCTGCCTGCGTCAAATCCTGTGGCTGCAGGTGACCACATTGACCGCAACGGATGGAGACAGAGCAGAGCCCCACTGCGACAGGCTCTCTGCTGGCCACGGCCCCCAGCTACCCGCCAGTGCTCAGGTCAGAGCACAAAACCAGGGGCAGGAGTGGTTTTGTGGGGTGTAGGAGAGCAGGAAAGGCGTGGGATGCATTTCTTATCTCAGGGGCACACAGGCGGCTCTGCTTCCCACGCTGTCTGCAGGCACGAGGGGAGAGAAGGAGGAGGAGGAGGAGGATGGGGATCAAAGCATCTTGCAGAAAGGGGGTAGCTGCAGGGCCCCCTCACTCACGCCCCCCAGGAAACACCTGGTTTGGGCTTCGGTCAGGAGCCCGAGCCACCGTGTCTGCACAGGAGGATGCGGCTGGTTTCTCTCTCCTTTTCTCCCTCCCCTGTTCAGTACATTATCGGCACCTGGGACACAACAAAAGCTTTTGTGCAGGCTGCACCTGGCCCTCTGACTTTGTCCCATTTTAGTTGCCGTGTCCTCTCACAGAGCTGCTCTTCTGCGTCAGAAAAGGGCACCGAGAAAGTGACTATTTCCAGCCATAAGCCCTGCTGTACCACCGCCCGCGCCCAAAAGCAGCCAGCCTGGCTGACGAAGCAGGTCAGGAGAGGCATGTGCTTCACAGAACGCTGACAGCCCCCAAGTGTCCTGGCTTCAGTGTAACCAGAAGGCCCCTGTTTCTGAACGTTTTCCCTTCTGGCTCCGGCTCCCCAGGAAACCTGGCCTCTCCTCCAGGGCGATGGCATGGCCACAACGGCCACGGTACCTGCTGCCCACGCTGCCGTTGCACCAATGGGAAAGCCAAGCATGCACAATGCCTCTGACAGAGAGGGTCTTCTTCTGAGGCTGCTGATGTTCTGGTGGTCCCTACTTGACCACGAGCCAGCTTTTGCCTAGATCCAGCCCTAGGAGAGCTCTAAGCCTGACCCTAGGCTCAGAGGTTCCCCTTTCCATTTTCTCAGGCTGTGCCCGACACACAGCTACCTCATCCCAAGCCATGCCCAATCTACAGAGAGCTACAGGTGGCTCTCCTCATGCAGCCTGCCTGGGACAGCCAGGGAGCACCAGCTCATCTATTACGGCAGCTCCCTGTGATCTCAGAGGGGTAGCAATTTATCAGTTGCAATCGTACGCACAGCCTCTGTTAGCACTGGTGGGCACTCAGCGAGCCAAGTCGCACCAGGGAGGGGATGCCGGGCAGCTGCGACCCTCCCCATAACGTCTTCCAGGGGCTGTCAGAGAGATTGGCCCACAGCATGCTTCACGAAGCCAACCTTTCCACCGTCTGAAAGCTGTGGCCAGACCTGCCAGAGAGGCCAAGCTGGACTGAATCTGGCCAGTAGCTGTGTTGCAAGCAACATTACTCATCCCCTTGCTGAAGAAGTAATGGGCTGGATGCAACTCAAATGTCAGTGTTTATAAGAACTCCAGCTGCCTAGCTTCTTGCTCTGGAGGTGAAGGAGAACCTCCAGGCTCCAGAGCTTTATTTCAATCCACCTCACCTTTCTCAGGCACTGCAGTCTCCTGTGATACGGGGAGCTGGCTTCCTTGCTGGAGCTCCATCTCTGCTGGCTCGTTCTGCAGAGCAGGAGGAAGTGTTGTGCAGCAGAGGGGCACAGCCCCTTAACTGTTTGTCCATGAGCCAGCCGCGAGGCTGCTCCAAATTGCCAGCTGGGATGACACTCGGCTATTTCAGTAGCAGCACCAGAGCTAGCAATGGAGATGGGGAGGAGGTGGGAGCTGGCTGCAGCAATTCTGCCAGAGGTGAGGGACTTGCATGGCACCAGGACGTGTCACCATGCAGGGCACGGTAAGACTCCTGTCCTGCATAGCAACAAGGCTGCCTGTGATGGGCTGTTTTGCCACCCATAGTCTAAATCGGGCCCTGAGGCCAGCACCAGCTTCACTGCTGAGAAGCCAAGGTAAGGGGAAGCGAAAGCCACAGGGACCGTGACACCTGCTCTGCCTCACTGTTTCACTTGCCTCTCTCTCAGGAAACCTTGAGTTGCTATATTTGAGCACTGATTATATCCTGGGTCTGTTCTTATCCTTGTTTGTGAAGTTTGACTGAGTTCACACACTCCTGTGTACACAACGTGCCACCCTCCGGCTGCCAGGGAGCACTCACAGCTGGCCGGGATCCCCCCACACTGCAGGGACACGGGCTCCTGGGGAGGATGCAAATGCTGTCCCCGGGCTTTCTGCACCACACACGGAACTGGAGAGGAGCTGCTGACATCCCAGGCTGGGCACAGGCATGCAATCCGATCCCCAACCCCATGCTGCATGGCAAGAGGTGCCCAGAGATGGAGGGTATTGGCCCTTGTCCTGCAGACCACAGCACCCCTCTAGAAAAGGCAGGGAAACTGCAGTGGGGGATTTGCAATTAAAGAGGGAGAGGACAGGGCTAAAGTAAGCCCAGATGCAGAGCAGCCCCTGCAAAGGGGTGTCAAGGGAAGGCTAATAGTGGGGGGGAGGCGTGGGGAAGCAAGCAGAGGCCGTAAGGGTTGGGTTCTGTGGGAGAGGAGGGAGAAGAAAGAAAGGCCACTAAGCCCCGGGCCATCCTGGGTGGCTGGGCTCCTGAATTCCCTGTTGTCCCCCATCAGCGGCATCTTCTTGTTCCTCAGGGTGATAACAATGATTTTTCCACTCTCCGAGACCTGCCAGCCTGGGGAGGGCTGTTCCACACCATGACCCCTCTTCTCTTCAATCCCACGCCATGGCAGCTTTTCCTCTCCAACTATTTTTCTGCCATTGAAGGGACCTTTAATTCTCCTAGAAGTCAAAGGGCACTCAAACCCACTTAGGCTTTCAAGCCAACCCCCAAGTCCCCTCACCCTTTTGCTCCCCAGTCAGAGAGGGCACACTGGAGGGCGGCAGCTGAGGTGGGCAGTTGAGTCCTCTTTGACTGGGTGCACATACCCCAGACAGAGTTTTTACAGGCAGCCCAAGAAAGGTCATCTGTGTATCCACCTCCTTCCTCCTGTTGACATTTCTGTGGTCAGGCTGATCTAGTCCTGATCTCTCTATCCTTAGTTACATATTCTGATGTTTTCTGTCTTTTACATACTGGTATCGCACTCTTCCATACAAAGGTCTACATCAGAACCAACACAGCATGGCCTACCCATTATTTTTCCACCACATGTCAAGGGGATTAGAAATTACGTGTTGAAGTACCACCGAAACACTGCTCCAAGCTAATACTTGGTATCTGGCCCCAGAGCGCAAGCAGACTAAAACAGGGCAGGGAGCTCACACTGTAACACCAGAAGAGAAAGGGGAATCTGCTAGTCAAAACCAACAGCCAGGTAAGTGTTGCCTTTTAAATGTTCTCAGCTGGCTGGAAACAAGTCCCTAGCGGTTTTTGACTGACCATGAGGTGGGAGCTGAGGTGGAAAAGCTTTTCTTCTCATATTTGTTCTGTTACAGTCCTAGACCTGAGTTCTCTTTTCTGCACAGCTGCCTACTAAACAGGATTTGCCTTGAGACTTTGCTTGTCTGTGCTTTTTGAGGAAGAAGCGAAGGAATCCTTGCAAGCCCATGCTGCAGGGAAGAGTCTTTCACAGTAAGTCCAGAGATGAGCCTGAAGGGACACAAAACAGTCAGGTCCTGAAGAAAGGGACTTTGCTGTGTGATTATTTCAATTTTCCTCTCTTTCCTTCTCTTTTCAGGTCTCCACCAATACATCTGGGATTAAAATACTTCCTTCTCTCATGCCAAAAGGCAAATTAATTGATCCTTGTAAGACTGTCATGGTCAAAGGATCCACATGAAGTGGTATTAACCATTTGTGACTGAGGGACTGGTATACATGAGCCATAGCTGTGAGTAGGTGGATGCACAGCATTTGGCTAGGTAGCAGCTACGAGAAAAGCCCTGAGAAGGCTGGAAATGAGCCTTCATCTTCCCTTCATACTTCTAATCACAGGAGAATGTGAGGATGACCTGCAAGCTCAGGAGAAGTTTCTTTACGGACATGCTTTGAACGGAAAGTCTCCAACATCAGTCCTTCCACTAGCTGTAGGCTGGTACTTGCTCAGCAAGCAAAGACCCAGCTTCAGTCACTTGGTGCCTGATCAGTGCCCTCCCTGAGCTCAAGAAGGAGGCTGCCTTCAGAAAGACTGGTGGGAAGGGGTCTTGGAGAATAAGCGCTCCTTCTAGGGCCTTCCATTCAGACCGGGACCGCAAGGAACACGGCAGCTCAGCTCGCTGAACTCCCCATCTTCTCGCTCCCTAGCTAACCATCCCCACAGCGTCTCTGCCTCTTTTTTTTTTTTTCTTTTTTTTTTTTAACATTTGTTCACCAGGAGAGGAAGCTCTTAAGAGAGTTAATTAACCCGAGGATGAGCGCAACACCCAAACTTCCTCCCCCCCACCTCACAGACCCCACCCGTCTGACAACGCCAGCTTTCGCAGGCTGCTCCCCGGCCTCCGGCGGGTGCCCCCGGGGGGTGGCGGGCCCTTCCCNGGGGCTCTCTGGGGCCGGGGGAGGCACCGGGGGGCACCGCCGGGCAAAAAGGGAAGTGTCTGCTGCTTGGGTGAAGCCGGGTGACCGGGGGGTGGGGGGAACCAAACGAACAAATCAGAAAAAAACCAGCCAGAGGAAGGAAAAAAAAAAAAAAAAACCAAAACCCCAACAAACCAACCAACCAACCACACGAGGATTGGAATGAAACATTGGAAAATGAGTTTAAGGCGTGACTTTCTCCACCCAGTACCAGCCCAGGGGTATCGTCATCTTCCAACCCTAAAAATAAAAAATTATTACGACCCAGTCCTCTGTGTACTTCATGACATACTCAATCCATATTCCAAACCAAATTCTCTAGCCACTGAAGGAGAGGGCGCCTTGCTGAACTTTGCAGCAGCCTGAACAGCAGGGGGGGAAGTGTAGAGGCTGAGGAGTTTCAGAAAACTGCTTCTGTAAGGATACATAGTTAATTGCCCTTACAGCTTTTGACAAGCCAGCCTCTTTACAGACATTTACCATTACAGTCCTTCCAGGCCTCTCTCTGACCTGGAATGAATACAAACCGTGAAATGAGACACATGGCAGGGGTGGACCATTTATCGCTGGCCCAAACAGGCACATGCAGCTGCTGTATAAAAGGTGGCAGGGAGTAACAGAAAATGACTGACGGATTCACCCAAAGAACACAGCAGACATGCACAAGTAGAATGAGTCACTGCTCATTCATTGAGGCAATTAATCCGAGACAAAACAGAGAGGGGAATGACTTCTCTGAGCCTAAAAATGGGCATTTAAATACCTGCCTCTCTTCTCTCTCTTACCTGTAGAATCCAAGTTTCTCCAAAATAGGAAATGAAAACCAAAAGTTTTCCTTGTTAGCAGTATTTATTTAGGGGGAGGTGAACTGGGTTTGGAGATAGCAGGAACTGGTTTAGAAACTTCAGGGATAAAGTTTATCGGCTAAGTTGGGCAGGAGTTAAATCACAGGACATACATTCCCACTTTTACAGACAGGATCATGGATCTGAACATCAGTGATCCGTAACTTTGTTTTGTTTCCTCTTTAAAAAAGCCTGCATCATCAGTGACCTTTAGTACCCACAGCACTACACACATAAGAAGAAATCTTTTCAATACTCTTTGAAGACAAAAGTTCAAGAACCAATTATGTCATTTATATTTCCTAATGGGAACATTGCCCTTACAGCCTTGAGTTACATTCTCCAAAGTAGTGTCAGTCTAAAATACAGGCAGCATGTACTTGAAGCATTTTCAAAGACTCTTGCCTTACAAAATTTTAGAACAAGGTTTTCTGTGCTCCAAATCCATTTTATTTCTCAAGCAGGCAGAGAATGCCAAGTGTTTAAAGCAAAGTCTCTCTCATGTACCAGCCTCATTGCTCAGTGCAGTGATCTACTATGTCCTGTTTCTTCTATGTGGGACAAGTAATGCAGGAAGCAAGAAAAGGATGAGAGATGATATCAGAAGAAAAAGTTTGAGCAGTCCACCATGGTTTTAAGCTTTGAGGCCGACGTGACTGAAATTCAAGGAGCTATAGTAACACCCTCCCCCTCTCAACACACATCATGCCTCACCTTCCCCAGCACCAAAACCTCGCTGTAGGAACAAAAGAAAAAAAAGACTCTCGGATAGAAAGACGGTTCTAGAAAGCTCTTCTGCAAAGCTGTAGTTATTTAAAGCTGTCCACGTAGAACTGTTCTAAGGAGCACTTTTCCATGTTTTTTTAATACCATGTAAGAAGGTATGCCCAATCACCTTTTCATTGCCATAAAGGAAGACTTCTTCTTTAGCAAATGTGACTTGGTCAAGCTATCCAGATTCACAGAATCACGGAATGGTTGAGGTTAGAAGGGTCCCCTGGAGATCATCTGGTGCAAGGCCCCTGCTCAAGCAGGGACACCTAGAGCCGGTTGCCAAGGACCATGTCCAGATGGCTTTTGAATATCTCCAATTGTACAAGCCACATTCAAAACTGGAATCATCATACTGGGCAGCAAATACTGCACCAACGCCGTTCGCATGTGAAAGTCTGGCCTCCCTCAAGACACTTGTAAGGGTCCTCAGATGTCATGCTTTCATTCAGGAGGGTCCATCTGAAAGACATTGTAACAAGTTGGGTGTCGGTCCCGTTTCCCGAGTAACAAGTGATAGGACAAGAGGAAACAGTCTCAAGTTGTGCCAGGGGAGGTTCAGATCGGATGCTAGGAAAAATTTCTTCACTGAAAGGATTGTCCAATGAACAGGCTGCCCAGAGAAGTGGTGAGTCACCATCCCTGGAGGTATTTAAAAGATGCGTAGACGTGGCGCTTAGGACATGGTTCAATGGTGGAGTTGGCAATGTTGGGTTAACAGTTGGACTGGATGATCTTAAGGGTCTTTTCCAACCTAAATGATTCTATGATTCTATGATTTTCATTCAGCAGTGTCCACCAGGATAGCTTCTAGTGAGTAGGGTGAGGACACCCATAGAAAGTCCCTGTCCTTCCATGAAGACAGAGTGGCTGGTCTCTTGAGGACTTCCATTGTCCTATTAAAGGATTGTTAGAACAAAATGATTTTTGTCTCCATGAAGGTCTCTTCCCCTTAGGGTGGCTTTAAAGAAGGAAAAAGTTGCCTTACACTCAGCAGAGGCACCATGCACCTTGTGACGATTCCTGGGACTGGTGAGGCTGGCCTGCTATTGGGTGCACCCTAATTGCCACTACTAAACGGGACAGCAGTAAATGGGAGTGGGCTACTGTGGGTGAACCCCTACAGCCAAGCAAGGCTATGGAAGGGTTCTCAGAGCTGACAGCAGGCTTCCTGTTGTCAACCACATAGAGTGTGTGTGAGGGACTGAAAGAGTTAATGCGAGTTGATGTCTCAAACATTGTAAGGAACTGCGAGCAGGGGGTTGACTGACACAGGACAAGGGGGGTGCCTCGGAGGAGGCGCAGTCCCAGGCTCTGTGGTGCCTGACATAATGACTTGCCAAATGTGGTCGGGATCACACAGAGTTTATTCGAGGAAGGGGCTTGTGCCTGCCCAAAAGATCCCTCGCGATCACCCCCCACAGTGGCACATGCGCTGAACGTTTAGAAACTTCTGGAACAAGAACCGTATAAGCTCACAGGGGGCATAACCCAAGGCATGGCTTGGACTATAAAAGACACTACCACAAAGAGACTGGTGTGGATCCCCCCCAACCCCACTGGAGGATCGTCACATCTGTTGTCGTCGGTGCTGGTTCATCGTAGGATCTAAGGGTGGTGATATTTCCCTATCTCCCTGTCTTTCACCTCTCCTTTCTTTTCTTCTTCCATTATAAATATTATTAATAAGAACCCCCACTGCCAACGCTTTTCCATGTTTTCAAGTTTTAGTTACCTTTTCAAGTTCAAATTGCTTCTGTGTTAAAATAAAATGTTTAATTGGTCGTTTGGTGTCTTTTCACCTTAATTTAGTCCGAGGGGATCATTAGAACCTTGGTCGCTCTCCCTCCTCTCAGGCTGGGACGCGATGGTGCGTGATCTCAAATTTGGGTGGGTTTACTGGACTGTTCCTGAGTGCTAACTAGGGCTGGATGGGGGCTCATGCATTTGCTAGCCAAGACTGGAGAGGGCCAGTCATAGCTACTGGACCCCTTATGCTGGTGCCACAAGATGAAGTGGCATATCTTGTATCATCCTCCTCAACTCAGTTCCAGATCCTCTTGTGTGGCTGTATCAAGTGGGGATTGCTCTGCTGCGCTGCAGGAAGTTCATTGCCCCCGCCCGCCGCCAAAACAACACCCTCAAGAAGCCTATGGCAGAAAAAGAAGGGAAATCTTTCCAATTCTTATCTTTTAAAGTCAGTATGATGCTTCTGCTTGGACCTCACTTCATATTATCTTCAAAGAGTCCCCTATTCACCCCACATGCCAGGACCACTCCTTCACATGTACAAGGCATTTCTTGCACTAACCTGAAAAACTGGAATCAGAGATGAGGAATTACGGGGTTCTTCCTAGACTCCCTCTTACAATATTGGAATAGAGGCCGCATGTTTTCATTCTTCTGGAATTTACCCAGTATTTCAAGATTTAACATTAATATCAGCAGACCAGAATGCTCTCCAGCCAACTCCTCTTGCAAGTTGCTGTTTTCTAATAATTTTCCCCTATTGCTAATGGGCTCAAGAGTAGTTTGTCGTCTAAGCAGAACACCCTCCCTTCCAAACATTCATCAGAAAAAATTATTAAACACTTCCACCTTTTTAATCTTTATTAACAGACTTTTACTTAAAAAAAAAAAATAAAAGGGTGTATGCCCTCAGCACAGTAAGTTTTGTTCCAAAACTGAAACACCTTCCTGTTATCTTTCAGGAAAATGTATCTAGTTGGTTTTCAGCACACACTCCCCCCACTGTTTTTTGTACTTCAGAAGTCTAACTTTCATCAAATGCCACCTATTTACTGCTTTTCCCCCCATATCTAATATTCTGCATATCTGCTTCTACTTGCTGTCTTCATTGTAGTTCAGTACAATGGCTTTTAGCTAAACCTATCGTCTCTCTTGAATGTGGAAATATAGCTCTTTGGCTATCTAATACATTCTTCCTAAAGAATTTTCCCCATTTGAAAACTTTTTTTCCTCCACAAAGTTTTCTGCCCATCTGTTTTACTCAGAATTTCCTCCTGTTGGGATATTAGGCTTTTAGAGACATGCCACAACATATCAAACCACTAGCAGGAACACCCTGTTTCACATCCTAAAGGCTATTGCTTGGATAGTCCCAAGACTGGCTTCCAGACCCTTGAACTCCTCCTGGCTGAACCAGTCTCATCTGTATGGTCACCAGCCACTTCTCAGCACTGACTGGTTTTCTCCTGCTTACTCCTAAATGTTTTGGAGTCATTTGGGAGTCATTTTCACTTGGAAACAGGGGAATCCTTGAAGTCCGCGGGGCTGACAATGACCTCACCCAACTGTGGACCAAAGATAAACGGAGAAAAATGGTTAAGAGCATGGGTTAAACATGCTCCAAAGATGTGAATTGTTTCCTGATAAAGGGCTGGTCTCTGAGTCAGACTTTTCCCCTGAACCCTCTGCTCCTGCCATCACAGCAGGGCTTCCTGGCATGTGCACAGACATGGGAAAAATAAAAGCCGAGACAAGCGGGTCACTCAACTTTAGGGGAGAGTGGAAGACAGACAATGCAAAGACTTCTCTTCCCTGCAGGAGACGTCTCCACCCTGCTCCCTGCAGACCTTTGGCTGGAAGAGTTGCTAATACCTGGCTTGACACGGGGCAGAGAAGGAGACCAAGCAATCTGCAAGAACGGACCCACATTGTCACCACAAAAACAGAGTCACAAGAAAGGAGGAAATTACTCCACTGGGCTTGGAAGAAAATCCCTGGTATTTTTGTCTGATTTCCAGCCATTCAGGATCAGACTCTACTTGACCCTTTTTAGTTGTCTGTGTTGTAGATATCTGGGCCAGTTGCTGCAGGATTTCTTCATAGTCATGGAGAGACATGGACATTTTTAGAGCCCAGTGATCTCACGCTACAGTACAGCTTGTCAAAAGAGAGGACAGGGTTGAACAAAGGTTTCTAAAATATACTCACAACAAACAATATGTGCAGAAACCATCATATTCTCATTGTTTGTCCTGGTACACCTGACACAACAAACAACAGCTTTTCTCTTCCCTGAACCTCATGTCCCCCACACCTCATTGACCTCAGCCAATGCCTGGTGCATCAACACCTTGTAGAAGCAATGCCATAAAGATTAACTGTAGGCAGAATTTGGACCCCAGCTAACCCGAAGTGTCAATGAGCAAAAAAGCACCAGGCAGGTTTTGCAGCCAGGCACCAGCACCACGGGCTGCCTCGACTCACAGTAACCCCCCAAGCACAGGACACAACACTGTGTGAAATGCTATCAGCAACTTATTTCAGGTGGCCGTATGTCGGGAACCCTTGGCCAAAATAAACCCCTAGGCTTGCTCCAGTGCATCTTTTTTTAGAAAAGAATTTATATACATGATCTTTCGTGAAAGAAAAATATTGTTGTGAGCCTGTGCAATATTTCATCATTATTTTTTAATGAAAAAATGGAACATGAGAAGCAAAACATCAGCCTGAGTAACAGTCACACCTACATTTTGCTATCCTTATCACCAATGACAGGAATCTCCAGGTGATATCGGTGAGCCAGGCTACCACTGGCACCTACCCAAAGAAAAATTAAAATGGCAACTATGTAATAAAAGTAAGATGTTAGATCTTTAAAAATATTTTCAGTAATAAGAGTCCTTTGAGCTTTAAAAGCAGTTCTTTAAATGTTTGTTTACAACATTTGTACAATATTTACACTTTATTTTCTCAGTGCTTCAGTTCTCTGCTAACTCTATACTGTGAGAATGAAGATTTGGTTAAAGTCTAGGTAATGTGCCAGCACTCCGGCATGTCTGGATTCTCAAGAATCCATCACTACGGAAATAAAAAGGAAATTAAACCCCTGGAAAAATAAAAAAGTATGTTAGGTTGCTATGGACCCTCATTAAATTTGGATGTAAGATTTAACTTGCCGCTTAATTCACATCATTATGCGGTGAATACGGCAGGAGATTGAAGGGCCCCGTGCTGCTGCTCTGTGCTCAGCAGTGCCCCAGGGTCCTCTCTGAAACGGCCCACGCACAGAAATCCTCTCCTCAAGATGCAGAGCGGGCATCGCCAGCTTCCAGACAGCTCTGGCCACCCTTAAACGTCTTTCTGCAGGTTTCTCAGTCCTCTGATGTCATTTTTAAAAGTAGCGTCACTTCAACGGGAATAAAATTTAGCCATTTAGGTCAGACTGTTTCAAACAGTTCCATGAGCCAGTGCTATTATGCTGCAGCCTGTTTGTGATATATTACAGTGTAATATATATATATAGCAATAAACAGCCTCCTCTGAGATGGTCCCTCTTACAACTTAAACATTGTTTGTAATCTATGCCTGAAACAGCCTCAAGAACAGCCATCATAAAGAAACCAGATTTAAATTGGTTTTTCTGCAGTTTTTCTCTTATTCAAGCACAGACCAGTATAATGCATTATAGCAGTACTACTACTACTTTTCCATGAAGTCTGTGATCTGGAAGTTTTGTCAGCAGTGGACATAAACTCTCTGAAAATGAGCTGATGTTACAATACTGCAAGCCAGTCAATGGATCCCAGAGATGAACTGTAGCCCCTTTCGCTACTTATCTATTCTTTATTAGCAGTAAGTAAAATCAGTAATCAGATAGTAAGCGCCTTCAAAGTAAAAGCTGCTGTTCTGGAATTACAAGTCCTAACTTCACAAGCAATTTAGAGTTAAAGGCAAGACCACTTCCGTCAAATATCACATTGCTAGTTAATGAACTCTTATTTATGACAGAAATTTCCTTTTTTTAACTAAATCCATGTTTTCAACTGGTACTTCAGTTAAAAAATTAAGTTCTGGTCAACTGAAACTTCTGACAGTAGTTGCAATTGTACCTATGCAGCAACCTTTTATTTCTGACCAGAAAACAAAAATCCGGCTGAGAATACTGAAGGCCAGAGTTCAAACCGTAACTGCTGAGGAGGGTCACGTGTGTAACACCTGATAACAGCACGTTTACCACCATGATTTTATATTGCAATTGAGTATTGCAAGAAGTTACAAATTACATGCATAGAGCATCCTAAACATGGGCATAAGCCAGCCCCTCTGCAAGATCTGCTGGTGCACTCCTGCAGTTTTAAATCGGACATGCCTGTGAGAAGATGGTACACCTCTACTTCAAAACTGCAGTTCCCCAGTTCCTCTGTGTGGCTTTTTAAACATCCGCATCCTTCTATTCGATTTCTGAAATGTCCCAGTACCATCCACCCCCACCTTCCATTCCCACCCCATCAATACACAGTGCTTCCAAAATATCTACTCCTGGCCCTGCCAGCAAATCCCTGTGTTACCTAAGTGTGCTGCTTCCCCTCCTCAGGGCTCATTTTTTGGTCCGGGAAATGGTAGTAAATAGGAATCCTCCTTCTGTCAGAGAAGTGCCGTAAGGAAGGAGGCTAACTACCAATTTGAAGCATGCACATACTTAGCTGGAATATTACTCCACATTCAAAGTTTCCTCTGCTCCAAAACAGACGCTGTTTTTTACGAGCAGCATTTCTCTGGAGTAACTCCATGAATTTGCTGCCAGAGGCTGAGCTCCATCCGCACGTGTTGCTCCCACCGATCAAACAGGGCTAGGGAAACGCACTCCAGTGCAGCTGGGCAGCAGGACAGCCGTAACACAGGAACCCTAGTCACTCAGGTCTGCCAGGCCACTAGCAAATCCCTCATAGCATTTGACGAACTTTCACTGGTGTCGCAAGGAATTTGGGCAGTGGGATCGATAGCAGGGCCTCTTCCCAAAAATAACTTACTTTCCCCCAGTCTTAAGAAAAGCTGCCCAGGAGGAGAAAGTGGAAAGGAGCTCATGAGGTCTAGAGAGCAACATCAGTCCTGGCGATTAGTCAGGGCTACACAACATTTGTGAAGCCCCACACGAGCAGTAAAACAGACAGGCAGATGATTGTGATGACTAACAGATGTGATGGCAGGAGCAGAAACATGGAGCTCTTCTCTTCAGTCATGTTGTGAACTTGTGCCCCAGGGATACTTATCACCACAGTGTTTTAGAAGTGGGGGTGCAGAGAAAAGGACTGAGGAACTGCTCTTAAGCAGTGACAGAATATAAGCTTTCTTTGCTGGCTCTACCCTGTATTTGCAGAAGAAAAAAAATACTCCCAAAATAACCTGTGTTCAGTACCTTTGTGGACTTTGTGCTGACGCTGGTTTTAAACCACCTGCAGGTTTCAAAGCACCCACAACAACCTTGTGTACCCTTGAGTATGGAAGAACAAAGCAAAACTGTGAGCACTTCTGTCACCTCCAGGTGCTACGCCAGTCCTAAGTCAGTAAGGTAGTAAATAATGAAGTAGATGAGTTACTCTGTCCATCTACATAGTGACTGTTTGCCCATAGGATTCAGCCAAATGTTTTTCTAATACCACCAAATGCAAAATACTACATCTGGAAACCAGGAGCACAGATGTTGTCAATACCAGATGGGAGAGGCTGCCTCGAGAAGCAGCAGATGGACTTTGAAATCACTGCAAATAACTGACTCGGCACAAGCACTCGGCACGCCGTAATGCCATGTTAAAAACAGCGAGCACAGTTTGTGGACACAAACATCAAGAGGTTGAAAAGCAATCTTAGCACTGTTTTTTATCTGTGGTCTGTAGAGCACTGGGCTAGCAACTGGTGCTGGGTTGTGAGATGCAGAGGAACCACAAAGTTCCAGAAGAAAAGGCTTCCAGCTTCTGAATCCAATATATACAACATAAAGCTTCAAGTGCTCATCTCCCGCAGTTCGTCCAAGAGCTGAAGGGATTAGTGGATAGCATGAGACAGTCTGTGACTTTTCCACCTTGTTGATAAGGATGCAGCAATCCACAGGCCAAAGATGAAGTTCAAAGACCAATGTGGAAATGCAAATGAATTTCTCAGTAACAACCACAATCAAAGATTAGAACAGGTTCTCCAAGTACACGATGAATTGCCACTACTGAGCACCTTTAGGGCAAGACTGAATAACTTTCCAGGAGGCACACTGAGATATAGCTTTCAGAATAAGTTATTCAGATAAGCGATAGAGAGGGGGTGGAGAAGGGAATTGTTGCAGGTGGACAGTCAATTCTGAAGCGAGAAGGGCACCCACAAAGGGACCAGCCTGTGGGTGTAATTCACATGCCACACATGCGACACGCTCAGAAGACTTGCCTTGCTGCACGGGGGCAGTGACTGAATCAGAAGTCTCACGCCTCAACCATTCTCTTGCAGGGGAGACTATTTACCCTTTGCTTGAGGTGCAAACAGTATAATCCCTGAGTAGCACAAGTTTCACCATTTTCTGAAGCAGATTTGCTACATGAACAGATAGAATAAAGTTAACATATGTTTCAGGGGTATAAGAGCACATGAACTGCCTGGTTATGTCATTCACACGCTGAAACACAGAACACAATAAACCACATAACATCAGAAGGGAAATTTTCCAGCTTTGACAGTGAGACCACCTCTACAGCAGCAAATCCTCACTTGCCTGCTGGGAATGCAACAAGGGAGAGATTTTTTTTTTTCCCCCAAAGCAGTTCAAGCCTTGGACATTTGTCGGGAGTCTCCTGAAGTATGCAGGCTAGCAACAGGGGTTTATCAGTGACAAGAGGATTATTGCTACAGATTAGATTAGACCAGCCAGCTTCCTTGTGCTCTGTCTTGGCCAGACCTCTCCAAGAGTTTGCACTTCTCCATTCTCTGAGGGGTGAGGTGGCATGGACTATCCCCTGCTCTACTTAGTGATGAAGACTCAGCACAGTATTTTGCGGGATCAGCCAGCCTAGGCAACTAGCGCCTGCTGGCTTACTAAACCACCCAGCCGACAGTCAAGCTCATACTGGAGCAGGTAGTATAGCTTTTCTTAACGTACATGTGAATGACCAGTTTAGGATCTAGCAGCTGCTTTGCACACAGTTCTTGGCAAGACTCTCTTTTTCCAGCATGATGACTCAACTCTTTCGTACTAGGAAAATTACTAAGGTTTGGCAGGTTAACTACTCCCTTCACTGAGCAGTCTTGCCTATAGGATATAGAGCCCATCTTTTTCTCATTGAGATGAAGCGGAACAGATTACAGCACTGCTACTGCAGCAAAGCATGACCAGTATGTCTCTCACACTCAAGTGGCATATTACACCCTTTGATATATCTCCCTTTTAAGTCACTGGATAAATACAAACCCTATTTTATTGCTGAAAACAGCAACTTCAGGTATTTAGGGTATTAACATACCAAATATGTAGTAGGCAATATTCAAAAAAAGCAGGCATGCAAAGAAAATCTGTTTCTCTCACAGGAGCATCTATTCTGTCTCTGTAAGGGCACATTGAAAACTCTGATTTCAGAAATATTAAATATTCCATCAAGGAAGGAAGGAGGGAAATAAGCGCATCTGCCAGAACAATGGCAACAATTTAGAGCACCATTTGTCTAATGCCTCTCACTCCCCGTCACAAGACTGAGCTCATCTTGCACAGCATGGATAAGGCTGGGTGCTAGCAGTACAACAGACCAGGACACTTATACTTGTATTTTCACTAACAATACAACAGCAACAGAGCAAGAACATCTTTCTTCTTTAGTTCCTCTCAATTTTTACCATTACATAAGTTCCTTATGGAACTGAAAGAGTACATACTGCCACTTGCTTAAGCATAGCTATTTTGCTGCTTCAGTAGCTGACCCTGCAAAGCTAAGATTGGTGTTCTAGAAACTCAAGGATGTTACCCAAAATAACTAAGCTTTTATGATAAACTGAGGAGTTGAGGTATGGGAGTTTCAGGTGACAAGCAGATGGTTTGTGTTGCCCAGCTGCATTATCAGTTCTCCATTTAAGTTCAAAGGGAAACAATTACATCTTGAAAAGGGACAACACAAGCTTCATGATTACTTCCATGGGATCACACTGCCTCTGCTAGTCATCGCAGAAGTTTCCACTGCAGGTGTTACAAGGTCCTCAAGACTGGAGTTTCTCCAGCATTACTTAACTGAGAGGCTAGAGCTTGTCTGAGCTCTGGAGGGGATTAGAAGCAAGCACACTTTTTAAAGCCCATTTATTTTAGATCCTAGAGCAGGAGGAGCAGCGAGTAGACTGCTGCATGCCCCTAGCTTTTATTTAGCTTTGACCTGCTCAACTCCCATTGACCATTGGTATGTAGAAGCATCAGCTTTTAGGACAGTGAAAGCACAAAGACTTTCAACCTGTGAATAACTTGAAAAGCAATCACTGACTTTGTTTTTCAGCTCCTTGGCTCATGAGTTAAGGTATGGAGGGGCCCCTGACTTGGAGTAGCATATAAAATGGAGTACATCACAGAACAGACTGGCAGACTCTAGCTCAGACCAGACACTATCGAGCAGGCCTAGGACTGTGCCTTGACATGTTTTAAAGTCAAGTTGAAACCAGATAACAGTCAGAGAGGACAAAAACGGTTCTCTAGAAACTGTCACTCCAATGTAAGTGAAAGAAGAATCATGTCTGACTAATCTTCAGTAAATTGAGGCAGATGCATAGGCAGATGTGTACATTCATGAGGAAAAAAAGTACCTTGAATAACATCTAAAACCAAGCATTACTGTGTACCCCATCACTACTTCTCCCCCCACCAGTGAATCTACACACACATTGGCCAATAAGCTCCGCAAATATTTCGTCAGCACTATCTAGATGCAAGAATTACTTCAGGCAAGCAATGTTTAGCATAAGTTTATTTGCACAAGAATTTCAGAATCATTAAGGTCCAAAACCCAATTCCCAATTTCCAAGAATGACAAGTGAACACCACAGTGCAGAACAGTAGACAAAGTTCCTGTGACCAATCTCACATTTGGGCTCATCAAATCCAAATATTTCTAGTACCTTGTTTTGCCAGCATAAAAAAAAAAAAGACTCACTTCTTTCAAAGAGGTATGAGAGATTTTCCAAGAGCTGACTTCTTTTAATAGTAAAAAATAATATAAGAGATAAACAGAAAAGAAAAGGCCTTCTAAATTTCAACAGAAAGTGCAATCTTAATCAGAAAGAGACAAGCCCAATCCAGACACTTCAGTGAGTGGCCTTCTCTTCCAATATGAGTGAGAAAAAACAGAGTGTTCCAACCATTCCCCCCAAAGCTTCTATAACTATAGCCCAGCATCCCACCTTATAACTAGTTTCATAGAAATTAAAGAACATATGAAATACACTTCATCATATTTAACAAATGGTTGAGTAAGACTTAGATGCAAAGGCTAGAAGCATTAGTATCCATTTGGCTCTCCCAATGCCCAAATTAGACCAAGTTGCCAGTGACTACAGTCAACTTATTGCTTATTCCTGTGCCTAACAATTATGGCACCCTGATTGAATGAGTTGAGTGAGAGGGATAGTAAACAAGTACTATCAGTACACTGACAGCTTAGAATTGAAGCAATTTGTCCAAGTTCTCTTCTAAGAGGCCTTTTCCCAAGCACTCATATAGTGATAAGCAGAGATCATTACCAACATTAGCAGTTATTCTAGGAATCAGAAACCCACAAAGCGTAGGCACAAAACATACCAAATGCTTCACCCCAGAACTCAATCCCAAGAGATGGGTGTTTAAGTTTCAGTAAAAAGCTTCAGGTATTTGGACTAGACAGGACTACTGCTTTGTAGACAAGATTACTAATGTTGAAGTCTGAGGATCTTCCGAAAAACGGTTACTCAAAAGCAAGCAGTAGTCTTTGACCTCCAGCTTAGTGATTGACTGAACTAGCTGAGGACAAACAGAGCAACAATTAAATCTTGAGCTGAGGGAGCATGAAGTATGCTTTACCTTACAACTTTTCAGAGTGACCATGGATCAGCATAGGGATTTTACCAAAGTGACTAAAACCCAGTCTACTACTAGGTCTCCTTGGTAGCATCTTTATCAAATTAAAAAAAAAATCTATCTTACAATGAGGAAGTTACACCAATAAACTGTAAGTCAAGGGGGACTTGGCAATAAATATTGAAAACAGATGCTTAACCTCAGACTGGCTTAGCCCAGCAGAGTTTATAAGCTACAGGAAGAAAGCAGCTATTTTAAACCACACAGGTTTACTAGAAGCCTAGTCCTGAGGAGTGATGCACTGATACAAGACTTGCAGTCTAGTGTTACTGCAGCTTTGTTTTGATGTCACTGCCCAGAAGGAATGTGTTAGGGTAACAGTCTGAAGTATAGTAGTCTTTCTCTAACCTCCACTCGACACACAAGTGAACAACAGACGATAGAGCAGGTTTGCAGAGGCATCATTAAGTACTGAAGGAAGACTGAATCAAGCAGGCAGCCTAGACTTGGCCTATGGTCATCACTTAACTTTTACTTAGTGCTCATTCTCATGCTACTCCTTGCTACAGGGGCCGCCATAAACATGAACTCGAACCAGCTAGCACACACCAAATTAAGCCACTGCCACATGAAACATCAGGCTGCTAGGACAACTTCATTGCTTGCAACACAGTGAGGAAAAAATACTGAGTATTCCAGCTTTACCTGCCAAGCCAGGATTGTTTTGAAGGCAATGAGACAGTGTCCCAGCAATCCCTTATACAGTAGGGCCAATGCAGTAGGTAGCGTGCAGCTTCAGGATAAAGTTTAACTATCCAAGAGCTCAACACCTAGCAGCCAGGCTACAAAGCATCAATGTTTCTAATATACCAGAGCAACTTAAGAGACAGACAGGGAACACAGCAGTCCTGCAAAGCTTAAACCCAGGAAGTCAGCTGTTCAGAGAGCAGCCATTCAACATAAAGCTTCCTTGGAGGCTTCCCCAACAACTAACTCCCAACAAGTTACATTAGCAAAAGCATAACATTTATGGCAGGAAGCTTAAATTCTCCATAGCTCTATCTCTGTAGGAATCCATTAGAGCCTTTTTTCTAGCACTTCCCTTTCCAATAGATGCACCTGGCCTGATGTTCAGCAGCCAAGGCATTCAGAGACTAGTAAAACTTAAGTCTGTTTCAAGCTTGTGAGGACTCCTCCTGAGCATCTGACCACTTCTTCCACATGAGCTGATGCACAGGAACTGTTTCTAAAGATCAGCCATAAGATCGCACAAGACAGCTACATAAGTCTAAACTATTTGATATGCAAATCAAACATGTCCCTCGAGGCAACGGTTTACTTCTGCAACGGGTATAGCTTAGATTGGCTTTAAAAACATCTATTTAAGAGATGATAGCAATTACAAACTCCTAAGCAAAAGACTTCCTTCCTTCTAGTGACACTCTATACTAGGCCAAGTACTGCCTTGCATGCAGAAGTTATTCGTGCCTAGGTTTGCATTCCAGCAGTAAGCTTGCATTAAGTTTAACACACATGACAACACTGGCATCATGTTAGTTTTTAAAAAGCCTTCCAAATAGTCAAAGTCTTGGGTGAGAGATGCCTTGTCTGTAAGCTACACCAAGTCCAAGCCACAGTTAATGAAAAAGGCTGGGTTCACTTTCAAGTTTAGCTACTTTGGCTGACTACTCTGGAAGCCTTTAATGAAAGAAAACACAACAGAAGACACCCAATTATATGCCACTGAAGTTGCTTGCAAGACTGTTCAAAAACTTAAGCTAAAGCACGCTTGGCTACAGTCTGCTTTCTAGATTGTATCCCTCCCTGCCTTCCTCAGCTAAATGAAGAAGTCTGAACAAAAGAGTAGCCTCACTGCTCTATTGAGGCAGGCTTTATGAAGTAGTCATGAAAAGTGAGAGAACTTGCAGTGTAACTAGAATTTTTTCGTCCTATGAGGAAGGTTTTTACTGCCATTTAACTGCTGCACTGCTACTGTTTTCCACCTTGAACAGCAACTATACATTGGTGTTTCATCTGCTTTCTGCTTTACCTTCTAAGCTTAAATAATTTGTTTGATCAGGCACTTTGGTCTCACAAGCTTGCAGACACAGCCAGAAGTCATAAAAAAGGTTTAGCAAACAAGTATTCTTAAACATTGCACCAGTACATATTAAATAGCTCCAAGATTTGCTTTCTAGTCTACTTCTCTGGTTAAGCAAAGGACACTCAAGATCATTTGCTATATGTATTTTACTATTGCAATTCAGTGAAAATCATCCAGTTAACATATCAGTTTCTAATACCGCTATATACATAACTGGGGAATTTTTAACCTTCCTTATAAAGCACAGGAGTCCCAAAGCAGCATGTTCAGCACATACCCTTTAGGAAGGTCAGCCCCCTACACCTCCAAGGGAGTACATACTCTTCCAGAGGCTATTCTGAAAACAGGGGCAGACTTTCAACACATACAGCTTCTGTGGAGAACTCTGCTTAGGGTTTACATACCTCTTCAAGTGAGGGTTAAGACCAGTGAAGAGGAAGAATTTTACTCTAACCACTCAAAATACCATCTCATACAGTGAACAGGTGATAGTGATAAACCAGTAAGCTCAACCCTTAAGTGGTGACAGGAAGACAAGCCTTTGGGACCTGCCTGAAGTTGTACAAGAAGAAATGTCTTTTAGGAGGCACTTTAGGAATTTATACTGTGGCAGGAGTGCACATAATCCTGCAACTTATAGTGGTTTAGATTTTTGGTGTGGGGTGTTTGGGTTTGGGGTTTTTTTCGTTTGTGGGGTTTTTTTTTTTTGCTTGCTGTGGACCCATGAGGAAGAACATTGGGCCAAACCTCAGTGTAAGAGCTGCGCTACTTTCCAACTGTGCCAAAAATTGTTTTGAAAGATGCAGTCAGAAAGGCTTTACCTTGAGTCTGGATTCAACAGTATTTTTCCATCCTAACTATTCAAACTGTGGCTCCAACTCTATTTAAGGCTTCAATTCCTCATTTCAAGGACTTTTCACATTACCGAGTTTTCGATCATGTTTTGGTGCATGTTTAGAGATGCCACCTTCCAAATTTTTGTACTCAAGAAAAATTTAGTCAGCTTATGCTTTAGAGATAGACTTACTAATCCATCTTCAACTTCCAAGAAATTAATCTTGAACTTGAGGCAGGACCATATATCCCTAGGTACAACAGGAAACAACATTTAGGCCCTCTACAAGACAGACAGTATCCATACAGTTACCAGTTCTACACAGCCAGAAAGTAGCAACAGCCCAAGCATGACATGAGCCCACTCTTGCACAATTAGTTCAATAGAAAGTTGGCCAGAACTGGAACTGAGGAAGTATAGAGCAATGAGGTTAGGCAATAGAAAGCAGAGTTTTGTTGCTGTTCCAAGAGTGGCTTCTGCTCAAGACTTTTTACAGTCTTTCCTCTATTAACTAACCCAGTTTACTGAATACTCCACTTAGATCACACATTAATAGCCATTTCCAGAACTGGTACCCAGTTTTGTAACTACTCCTCTAACATTTGGCTGCTGGTTCTCTCCTCCTAATGAAGAGGTAATAAGGCTTCTTGGCATTTGTAGAAATATACTGAAAGGTTCATAGCAGGTCACCTGGTTGCATACTCCTACTGCACACCAGGAAATGGACAGTCCGATGCAGTCACGTTTCCATTAGAAAGCCTCCAACTGACAGTTATTACTTGTCTATATATACACCCAGCGTCTTGGCCTTCAGTAGCCTCCACTCAAGAACGCTCAAGTGAAACGATCAATTGCAAGGCAACCAAGTGGGGTAGGACTGGCTGTACGGCACAGGAGCATTTGCAAGATAGTAGTTGCTGAAGTTTACATCACTAACATAAGGTGCTGGCTGGTAGTAACAGGTAACATTAGTGGCATTAGGGATGATGTTTTGTTCTGCCAGTACTTTGAGTGCTAGCAGAGAAATCAAGTTGAGAGTCTGCCTTCGCTCATGTCCCATGAGACAGACTGTGCTCTCATTCACCACCCTGCGCAGAATCATGAGGTAGTCATATTTGCTCCTCTCTTCTTTGGAGAAGTGGTTCTGGAGGTAGGTCTCTAGTTTGCGCTGCTGATCCAGGATGTCTGGGAAGTCTATGAAGAATCGGGAGCACATGTAGCGCTCTAATGTTTTGATCTCATCCTTATCCATGGGCCTGAAGTCTCGTACTAAGAGGTTACTATACTTCAGAAGCCCACCACCTCGGATCTCTTCAGGATTTTTGGTAGCTATCAGCTTGTTCTGGAGGTGATCAAAAGCTGCTTCAAAGTCTCCATACATGCTCTCCCCAACTACAGTTGGATGGAAGTGCTCTGACATGGGGGTTTCCGAGTAGTCATAGTAAAAGAGCAGGGAGTCCAGTATGATTTGGAAGGAGTCCACGCTGAACTCAAACTGTCGTCGTATACAGTCTACAAACTTCAGCTCCACATTCCTGCCATGTTTGTTGGAAAGTGATATCAAGCTCCAGCGGTCAGACTCTGTGTACACTTTGACTAGCTTCTGGATGTAGGCTTCCTTCAGTGTTACTGGACTGATTTTTAGCTTGCTTACTCCTTCTGGCAAGAAATTCAAGAGGGATCGCAACACCACATCTCGAACTAACTGAAACTCTGCCTCACTTGGAATAGAAACTTGAAAAATGAGATCCAGGTCTTTGCATCCTAGCCCATTATCCTTGACCAGGACATGACCAGCTGCAGAGCCATTCAGGCGGACATCATGTACCACGATGCCCGCTTCACTTAGCCTACTCCGAACAGTCTGAACAATGTCCTTCAGAGTTATCTTCAGCGTCGGGAAGTTACCTCGTCCATGGATCGGAACCACCTCTGTAAGAACCTCATGCAGACGGCTGACCTGCTCCCAGTTCAGTACACTGCATGACATGCAGTCTGTGTTACTTCCTTTGCCTGCCATCTTAAGGTTTTTCTTCTCCAAAGAAACTGTAGGGAGGTGGAATATAAAAAGAAAAGAGACAAGTCAGACTTTTACACTTCCTAGATATATCCTATGCTCTGCTCTTCTGTCTACACAGAGATGCAAATAAGAAAGAAATCATTCTATGTACTAATAATTATCAGCAAGCCTTTCACCTGAAATGAAACTCGGCTTCTCTATTGGTGCAGGCAAAACATTTAGTTGTCATTGTCCTTTTTTTGGTGAAGCAGTGGTAAGTACTTCAGCAAAGCCGTCTGTGTCAAAGAAAAATTATCAATGAAGATGGCACATAAGCTTTGCCTAAGTTTAAGATCATCTGCAGCACCAGCTGAAGCCAGTGAGAGCCATAACTGCAAAGCACTTCTGAAAGTTCAGCTTTGAACTTGTTTCATTATACATAAAGCTCAAACTGCTCTCTCCAACTAACACAACAGTGGAAGACACTCAGGTGTTAGTTTCAGGGCTTAGACATCCAGTCCATTGAAAGCACTTTAATTATGCCAGAGGTACAAGATTTCTTCCTTTTCATGTAAGTTTTTCCTTTCTCAACCATCCAGCATCTACCACTCATGGGATAAAGGCCAAGTACACCTTGCTCCTGCAAAAAGGTACAGCACTTCAGCATCCCGGACAGAATTTCAGCTGCAAAGTCAGATAACAATTATTCAGTTTGCACTGCAGTCTTTGTAAGCAACTCTTTACCCTTCAGATACACTGCAGAATCAAACTACCTTTTTGGAAATATTCATATTTGCCCCAAGCTTTTGCTCATTTGTGGAGGGCAAACAAGCTTGTAAGAGCTGGCATATATTCAGATGATGTATATCACGTTAGTGTTACTCTAACACTAAGGACTTGAAAACCTTACTGACCAGACTTGGTCACAGCCTCATTTGAACTTCTGCACTTCAAGGAGTCTTGTCACAGCTGACCAGATCATTCTCTTGTGCTTAAGTATCTGCATACTTCAAAACACAAGCTACTTACATATGTTCTACAGTCACGTAACCCCAACTGGTATTAATACACTTTTCTCTTTTTAAGTGTTCCAGGTTTCTATTGTGGCCAGGTGCTTCCTGACAGCTACAGTCTAATTGAGGCCTCACCTTCTTCTGCCCCAACTACTTGTGAAGACTGCAGCTGCCAAGGTCAGACTAGTCAGACTTCAGGTAGTTAACTCTTGCCTACCATGAATTGTTTAAAACCCAATCATATAGTTTCCTAACATGCATCAATATCATGCACTGAACACTTTTTAAGCAAGATTCAAAGAGCAGCTATTGTCATTTCATGCCTGTCCTCTTCCAGCTTTTAACTTTTGAACAGCTCATTTGACCTGTCACCTCCTCTACAGAAGAGAGTCAAACCCTAGATAAAATATACAGTAAGGTAAAAATGCTCCCTGGGGAATCAATTTCTGCCCTTGAGCATGCACTGCTGCGGGTCACATCAGCTCCAGCAGGCACAAAACAAACCTGTAATTCGTAAGAGGATTATTAGTCCAGGACAAATCAAGGGGTTCTTCAAACTCAGTCCTTAAGGCTGCAATGCAGCATACACCCAGAGGCATCAAGCCTGCCAGCAGCTGCCCTCACGCACTTCAGAACACACGGAAGTACATTTTCACCTTAAACCCACTATATTTTCATTAAACCTTTCAGATCACTAAAGAACACAAGAGTCTTCCATGACTTCTAGCTTAAGCTGCAAGTGCTTTCAGCGACTACCTCCAAAAAGCATTCCTGCTCCTCCTTCCCATTTGTAGTCTTCTCAGTAGCTAAAACAACACACGCAGCCCACCCAGTGACCAGAAAGGACTTGGAGCAGCGCTTCCCACCCCACCACACACGCTTAGCTCTGCTTGGTCATCCTCACCTAGGAGGATAACGTGCATTGCTGCCCTTGTGAGGGGAAGATGAAGCATTTCATTTCCAGTTCAGTGGAGAGTTTAATCCTCAGGCTGCCAACCTATGAAGCCTCCCACCCCCAAATCATTCCACGTGTTTGCCTACTCCACAAGATTTATGTTAGTGACAACAGGATCTTAGTGACTTTAATGTACTTGGGACGCTAGCAGTTCGCGTGCCTCGTTTCACCACCAACATTTTCCATCACAAGAAGATCTGAGACCTGAAGATGCTCACTCACTGGGAAGAAAACAACTCTGAAGCCGAGACAGGCACTACCTATTTTTAATACCAAGAGTATTACAGCTTCACTTGGATGCGAATCTCAAATCAGAGGCAGAAGGAGCAAGGACAACGTGCCTTCACCTTTGTCACAATCAAGTACATTACTCTGCAGGAGGAGATTTCCCCATAAGCCATATAATTTGACACAACACCTAAAAAAAATTTAGACGACCGTACCTGCAGCAAGCAGCACCCCTGCGACACCACGGTGTCACAAGTCCCCTTCAAACCCCAGCGGCACTGCAGGCGGGGAGGTTCGACTCCCTTGACAAGACGCTCTCCCTTGCGAGGAGAACTGAGCGCGCTTCGCTGCGCCCTAAGGGGCAATTCACAGGCTGCACCGCAGGCTCAGCTCGGCGCACGCAGGACCCGCACTCACCTGGGGAACGCGGAACCTCCCGGTAAGCCGTTTTAAATAATAACAATCAGTTTTTAAAAA
>WAAD01031998.1:53670-64203 GCA_013389945.1 Fregata magnificens
CGCCCAACGGTCGCTTTCCGCACCACCACCCACCCCCACCCCCCATACATGTACGATTGTACATGGAAGGGAAAGCAATAGCCTAAACATTTCAAGGAAATAACGGAAGATAGGGAAGTGGACTACAACGAAAAGCAGGCTGAAATACAACATGGCTTTCCCGAAGGTACCTTGCCTCGGACAGAACAAGTGTCAGCATATAGCTAAAATTTTCAGGCTTCCCTAAAGAGTTTGCTACGGTGCAACGTCGGAAACAGCCAAACTAGGAGTTAATACAAAAACTGCAAGGATGCGCTCACAAGGACACGGCAAAAGTGTTGAAACAGCGTGCTACTGCAAACCACAGCTGATGGGCTGTGGGAGGCACTGGAGAGATGGAGGAGGACAGAACTATTAGACAGGAAGCAATGAATAACTTGGAGGTGCAGAGTAATAAAAATCAGCTGGCGTTTAATAGTACACGGTGCAAGATCATGCACCACGGGGATAAAAGCTACAATTTCTGCTGTAAACTCTCAACGTTTCAGCAAAAGAGGAGAGAAGGGACCTGGGGTATTTGCCTTTTGTAGGATAATCAGGACTCAGTAGAGGGGAGGGGGGGGGAAGCAAACCCTATCCTAGGACAGGCCAGCTGACGTATTTCTAGTAGAGCTAAAAAAGTATTTACAAAGCATTGGGGAAACAAACCCAACACATCTGTTACACTCTTTGGTCATACACAGTCAAGAACGATGAATTAAAACCTGCACACACACCGAGAAGAGCTGACCTTGTAAGAAGAAACTGAAAAGCTCCTCTTTGCTGAGCAAACACAAACAGGCTTGCCTTGTTTCACCAACAAAGCCAAAGCTGACCAGGAACATGGGTGGGTTGCTTTATTCATGTATTTATTTTTCTCCGATAGCACACTGTTGGGATAAATAACAGGAAACAAAAAGAGCTGTTTAAATTAAAGGCTAACATTGACACAAGAATCAGATTCAAGGCAAGTTACCATCTTTTTGTCCGATGAGATAATCATGAATTCAGAGCATCGTAGGAGGGAGGGAGGGAACTAAAACTAACTTGTTTCAAGGGGGAGCTAGAAAAGAAAATACATAATATGATTGTCAGTGGTGGTACAGAGTTGGACGTGAGGATCCGGACCTCTCTCAATATTTTTTTTCCCATGTTTCTAAAACAAGAAAGAGAAATAGGGAACTCAAAAAGAAGTCGTAGCAGAAATGACGGAGGCATAACCACCAGTAAGGAAGTGTCTCACTTGGAGGTTAAAATAGCGAATGGCCTCCCCTCTTAAGAATGTTTTCTTCAGCAATATTTCTGCCTCAAATACTATTGTTTTATGACAATAACTGATTATTTTGGACAGTATATTTTCTGTTGCCCCATGGGTAAACAGCAATTAAATTACATGTTGAAAAATATTTTCTATTTGTCATATTCATTAGATAGCAATAAAGACAAAGATAAACTGCAGCGCATACCGCTATTACAGATGATAAAGTATTAATAAAAGGTTCACACTTTACATTATTTGTTTACAAGTTCTTGTTTCACAAAAATGTTTGTAAAAACAAAGAGGTATCTCAACTCTGTCTTACAGATTGGATACCTGAGGTGTTTTCTGCCTCCTCTGATTTGCAGACCCTGAGTTTTTGTCAGTGGAAGTGCAGCACTCTCTGTAGTGACTGTAAATCTCCTGACAATACGCTTGTTCTTTTTAATTGCTTTTCATTGGTCCCACAGAAGGGGTCCGTGGGATGGTATTTTGAAACGCCATTTAAAGCCCGCTGGACCAGACTCCTGGGTGGGTTGCAGGAGTAATGAGGAATGCATCTTTGAGTAATGAACGTCTAGGAGAACGAGCCCATTTACCCCTGATGAGAGCCAGCCTTCTGCTATCCATCCGCCTGTGTCTGCGCAGTGGATTACTGTGCTGTGAGGATGGAAAACGTGGAAGCACACAGCCCACTGGCGAGACGAGAGATTAAAAACCATGGGTTACTGCTCGGGTGCTGTGGCTGCCCAGGTGGCTCTGACGCAGGCCCAGACCCAGCTCCAGGGTACAGTCTTGACGTTTAACATTTATATAGGGCAGACTTTCCCACTGTCAGCTGTAACTCCGAGTCTAGGGAGAAGTGATGGACGATCTCAATCTTTGCAAGCCATCCTTTCTGTGAGAGCGGCTGGAATACAGACAAATTCCTGCCAAGAGGCAGTGAGCAGCAGCAGCCACGGTCCCCCTCTGCCCTTGGACAACCACCATCTTGCCCTTCTACCACAGCTGCTCCATCCCTTATCTCTGCCCGTGTCCCCAGCGCTGTCTCCCAGCTACAGTCCCTCCTCTCCTGTCCTGTGGTGTACTCCCCTTTGGGATACACACCACGGGACCTGTTTCAAAGGGTTTTCAAAAGAGAAAATGGGAAAGGAAGAAGGACCAAATGGCTCCTGGGATGGCAGCATGACGGGGTAAAAGGGTCTGGGAGCTGCCAAAACAGAGGCAAGTATGGAGTTTTATGAACACAGTGCAACTTGTTCATTTTAATCCAGTAAATAGGGCAGCAAATTTGGCAGAAGAAATGCACTTAAAAACTTGTAAGTCAGCTCAGTGACCTGGCACTGTCAGATTAGTTTCCTTACATGATGCATTGCTGAACGTAATGTGTCATTATAAATCATGGTTGCTACAGCTGTTAAAGCCATAAAGTGAAACAGAGTTATTAATACACGGTAGTAGTAGCTGTCATGCTCCATTCTGTAATTGAGCATCAAATCTGCAGTTGGGAAACTCTTCTTTTTTGTCTGACATGTGGAGTAACTGCAAGTCTGCAGATGCTGAGAGTGTGGAGACAGGTAGGAACGTCCCACCCACGCAGGGTTATGGTGAAATCCTCCTGCAGTGTATCAAGAGCAAGCCCCTTTCTCTGTTGCTGGCTGCCTTTACAAGCCTTTGAGGTTTCCTGCCGGGAGATGCAGCAATCCTTCCTCCCGATACATGGATAAAAGCAGACACGTGAAGTCCAGTATAGACGCGCAGAGTCTACTAATGCAGGGAACAGCAGTCCTTCAAAAATCTGAGGTTAAATTTGCCACTAGAAGCACAGCAACAGCTGGGAAGTTCCTGCTCCAAGGGATGATATGTTACCGTGTAGGGCTTCCCAGCTCCCACCAAGTTCTGTGCTCTGCAAAACCCGAGCGACACTCCTTCTCCAAGGGGCACAAAATGCTGCCAGGTCCCTTCACCAGCAGGACCTGTGCAAAGTGGGAGCTCCAGGCTCCTGCTGCCTTTAGACGTGAGGAGGAGACAGAAACCCAGAGTCGCTGTCTCTCATGAATGTCCTTTTTAAGATGCGCCCACCCATTAGCCCTTCCACTCCTTTGCTGCGTGCCACCTCTGGCAACTCGGGCTGCAGGCTGCAGACTCTTCTTCTCACAAACCCTCTGCTGTATACGCCCAAAACTGCTTAAAAGCCTGAACGAATGGAGCCGCTCGAATGTGTGACAAAGTACGCAGGCCAAATTCTTCCAGTAGGGAAGAGGCGGTTACGCCTCTGCCCAGGCCCCCAGGGCTTTTGCTTCCACAGCAGGAGACTCAGTTTTGCAGATCCAGTTGTGCTGTGAGGCTCCGGAGCGAGCAGCCCAGGGAAGCCCAGCATTTTCTTTTCCCTTACGAAGTAGCAGGGTAGACACACGCTGAGATGGAATGCACTCACTGGAGTGAGTGGGCAGCGGCCCGTCATCTGACTTGTTTTTTCCTTGCACCTGAGCTTGCCCCAACTGCTTAATTAGTCACACGGTTTCCTGGAACCCGGGGGAGAACGAACCGTCAAAAATTTCGGTGATGCAGGAGAAGACAAAGGCTGAAGGGGGGAGGCGGAGGTGGGGGGAGAACAAGAGTTTGCAAATCAGACTGAAAAAAATATTTACTCTATTCTGAGAGTCGTGAGGAAACTCAGGACGCGTCGCCTGAGGCTGCAGGTGGCAAACACAGCAAAGGAGGGTACAGAGAAACAGTGAGGTTGTTTAGGGAGCGCAGCCTTGGTTGTGCAAAGCTCTTACGTGCCGAGCTGCCCGTGGGCTCTGCCCCAGGGATTTTGTACTTTGCCCCACTACAGGTTTTCACTTTGAAATCGCATCTTTTTCACATACCCTCATCATCCGCAGCCCCAGGAGCCGGTGCGGGGGAGTGTAGTGGTCACACCACAACTGGACCACCCCCTGGGAGTCTGCATCTGTGAGCCTTGCCTCTCGACTCTGCTACTGGTTTTAGTTGCAGATGGAACTGTTTGCCCCCGCAAATTCACAGATTTGAAGGCTAACAGAGATGATTAACCACCTCTTAGTACTCATATAATCCCTGGATAATATAATCCCACTGTAAAACTCCTAGCCCCTTCAATAACTTGCATTTGCCTGCAGACTTTCTTCAGATTGCTCAAGAGATGGATAATCCAGTGTTTCCCCATGGTAGTTTGCTGCAATTGTTATCTGCTTTCACAATTAAAGCTCCATACACAGTTTGATCTGGTTTTAATTTCCACCTGTCCTTCTTTTCAGAACGCTTTTTTTCCCTGCTAGATTATAGGGGCTGTTATTGAAAAGTTGTCTGCATTCTTTAATGCTTTTTCAGTAGACCTTTTATTTCTAGCTGGTGGCAATGGCAACTGGAAAAGGAGGTTTTGCGCAGGTAATGCAGTTATGTAGCTTAAAATAATGTAAATGAGAGCTGTCAGAGACTCCCCATCCTCAGATACACAGTCACACCCTTTCCTTTGGGTCAGGTTTATGCAATTTAAAACTAATCCATCCAAAGAGGGGATTTGCCTTTGGCTGGAGCAGCTTGCCAGCCGGGCTGCCACACCAGCACACGGGCACTAGGGCAAGCACGGGAGGTGAGGCAGGATGACAGCAAACTTTACACTGCGGTGGACTGGCAGAAGCCTTGGGGCCCATCTCAACTACAAACAGCCATCTCCGTCTGCTCAGTGGGCCACCAGCACCGCATGGAAACTCTACAGCTCTGGAAGCCGCTGTCCTACTGTCCGTCTCCCAGCGAGGCTGACAACTGGTACATGCTCCCTGCTGGCACTGGTGAGGGAGTCCTTGACAAGCACACTGGTAGCATCCTCAGCAGGATCTCTGTGGTGGCCCATCCCTTCTGCAGTGTGACAGCTGCTTGCCGGTACCCCAGCTCCATCTGCCTCTCCTGCAGGAAGGGGGTAACAATCTCCCTTCACACCAGGTTTCAGGCTCACCCTATCAGGTCTGAGGTAACTGCCAGTCTCACCTCCTCCATGGCCAGCTGGCATCCTGCAAGGATCCAAGAGGCCCCTGCAGCCAGTTTTTACTACAGTTTTGCCTACAGCTATCTCATACAGAGCTGCGCTACAACAGTCCTCCCAGTGACAGATAATTAAGGCTTTCAGGCTCTCTTATCTCATACAGGGGAGGTAGAGTAAGGTTACACGTCCAACATGAGGAGATAGCTTTAGCTCTTTGTAATGAAATCTGACATTTTACCTCTGCTCAGAAACTTGCAAAGTCTGGCCTATGCTGAGTAAAACTTGCAGCTACACGGTAAAGATCCCTTTGGACAAAAAGGCTTGAAGAGGAAGTGAAGCATTGGGGTCTTTAGAGACAAGAAGGAAAAGCTAAGGCTGGTGATGTGTTGGGTGATAATGTTTTGCACAGGCACCCTGCTAGGGGAGAGTATCCTTACCTACAGGAGGAAAAGCGAGTGCCCTGTCTCCTTTCGCCATAGAACAGTCCTGAACCTTATGATGGGCAGAAAAAAGGTGGCAGCACCAAGATTTCTGCATTGCCCCATAGTCTTCAATGGTGTCACATGTAACAAACTTTGGAATCAAGGAAGATTACCAGAAGATATGATGCCTCTTGTCTACGCTGCATCGGATTTCAGTGCTTGAATGCAAGTCATAGCTCAGTTAACGGTTAAGAGATCAGAATAAAAATCTGGATTTAGTTACAAATCCTGTTTTGCAGTTCAAAATCTACTTGTTGCATGAAAGCTACTATAAAACAGAGGAGTGGGGCAGTTTTCAAGCTGGGCCAGACATTTGATTTTCAGCGGCAAGAGCCTATTCAGATGTTTCAGACGAAGCCAGCAAGGAATTATTTGGTCTGGCTTCCAGTTTAGGTTGCAGTGGGAAGTGTAACCAGTTCATAACGTGCGTAACAAAAAAGATTCACAGGGATGCAAAACCTGTGACATTAAAAAGGTGCTTGCAGTTTGGGTCCTGAATGAGAAGCCTCGGTCTAGAGCTAAGGCTAACTGCTCTCAGGTTTCTTCTGCGTGCCGACTGTGCTCCCACTTAGGTGGATGTGGCTGTGTAACAGACCTTAGCAGCAAGCTGATGCATTTCCCAGCAGACTTTTTGTGTGCTTGATTTCCTGTAGGCAAGCTCGGCTCGGATGGACAATCCTGCTCGCTGTTACTGTCCTACAAAGCAACCAGGGATTGCACAGTAAGTGAAGGCTCCTTGCAGCCCTGCTGTTTGGTTTGAATCATAGAATCATAGAATAGTTTGGGTTGGAAGGGACCTTTAAAGGTCATCTAGTCCAACCCCCTGCAATGAGCAGGGACACCTTCAACTAGATCAGGTTGCTCAGAGCCCCATCCAACCTGACCTTGAATGTTTCCAGGGATGGGGCATCTACCACCTCTCTGGGCAACCTGTTCCAGTGTTTCACCACCCTCATTTTAAAAAATCTCTTCCTTATATCTAGTCTCAAACCACCCTCTTTTAGTTTAAAACCATTACCCCTTGTCCTATCGCAACAGGCCCTGCTAAAAAGTTTGTCCCCATCTTTCTTATAAGCTCCCTTTAAGCACTGGAAGGCCGCAGTAAGGTATCCCTGGAGCCTTCTCTTCTCCAGGCTGAACAACCCTCTCAGCCTTTCTTCATAGGAGAGGTGTTCCAGCCCTATGATCATTTTTGTGCCTCTCCTCCAGACCCGCTCCAATAGCTCCATGTCTTTCCTGTGCTGAGGACTCCAGAGCTGGACACAGTACTCCAGGTGGGGTCTCACCAGAGCAGAGTGGCAGAATCACCTCCCTCGACCTGCTGGCCACGCGTCTTTTGATGCAGCCCCGGATACGGTTGGCCTTCTGGGCTGCAAGCGCACATTGCCGGCTCATGTCCAGCTTTTCATCCACCAGTACCCCCAAGTCCCTCTCCGCAGGTCTGCTCTCAATCCCTTCATCCCCCAGCCTGTGTTGATACTGGGGGTTGCCCCGACCCAGGTGCAAGACCCTGTGCTTGGCCTTGTTGAGTTCACCAGGCCCACTTCTCGAGCTTGTCCAGGTCCCTCTGGATGGCATCCCGTCCCTCAGGTGTGTCAACCGCACCACTCAGCTTGGTGTCATCTGCAAACTTGCTGAGGGTGCACTCGATCCGACTGTCTATGTCATTGATGGAGATATTAAACAGTACTGGCCCCAATACAGACCCCTGAGGGACACCACTTGTCACCGATCTCCATCTGGACATCGAGCCATTGACCACTACCCTCTGGATGTGACCATCCAACCAATCCCTCATCTACCGAACAGTCCACCCATCAAATCCATATCTCTCCAGTTTAGAGAGAAGGATGTTGTGGGGGATTGTGTCAAAGGCCTTACACAAGTCCAGACAGACGACATCCGTAGCTCTTCCCTTGTCCATTCATGTAGTCACTCCATCATAGGAGGCCATTAGGTTGGTCAGGCAGGACTTGCCCTTGGTGAAGCCATGCTGGCTGTCTCGAACCACCTCCCTGTCCTCCATGTGCCTTAGCATAGCTTCTAGGAGGATCTGTTCCATGATCTTCCCAGGCACAGAGGTGAGGCTGACAGGTCGGTAGTTCCCAGGGTCCTCCTTTCTACCCTTTTTAAAAATGGGTGCAATGTTTCCCTTTTTCCAGTCACCGGGGTCTTCACCTGACCGCCATGACTCTTCAAATATCACGGAGAGTGGCTTGGCAACTACATCAGCCAATTCCCTCAGGACTCTGGGATGCATCTCATCAGGACCCATAGACTTATGTATGTTCAGGTTCCTCAGGTGGTCACAAACCTGATCTTCTCTTGCAGTGGGAGGGACTTTGCTCCCCCAGTCCCTGTCTTATGGCCCATCCACTCGAGAGGTGTGGGAAGAGAGGTTGCCAGTGAAGACTGAGGCAAAGAAGTTCTTGAATACCTCAACCTTCTCCTCATCCGTTGTTACCAGTTTGCCAGTCTTGCTCATTGAAGGGGGTACACTTTCTTTGACCTTCCTTTTCTGGCTGACATACCTGTAGAAGCCTCTTATTATTCTTTGCATCCCTCACCAAGTTCAGCTCCGCCTGTGCCTTGGCCTTCCCGACCTCATCCCTACACAACCGGGCAGCATCCCTGTACTCTTCCCAGGATACCTGTCCCTGCTTCCACTGCCTGTGCATTTCCTTCTTGTCCTTTAGTTTGACCAGCAGGTCTCAACTCATCCATGCCAGTCTCGACTCATCCATGCTGGTCTCTTGCCTTCCTTTCCTGATTTCTTACACCTGGGGACTGAGAGCTCTTGTGCTCTATGGAAAGCGTCCTTAAAGATCTGCCAGCTCTGTTCTGCTCCCTTATCCCTGAGGGCAGTTTCCCACGGGGTCCTATTGACTAAGTCCTTGAAGAGCTGGAAATTTGCTTTTCTAAAATTCAGGATCCTGACTTTGCTCTTCGCCTGACCCATATCCCTCAGGACTGCAAACTCCACCAGTGCATGATCACTGCAGCCCAGGCTGCCTCCAATCTTGATGTCACTGATTAGCTCACTTCCATTGGTGACTATCAGGTCCAGTATCGCATCCCCTCTGGTAGGGCTGTCTATTACCTGCCTTAAGAAGTTATCGTCAATGCATTCCAGGAGTCTCCTGGATTGCCTACAGCTCACCATGCTACTTTTCCAGCAGATGTCAGGGTGGTTGAAGTCCCCCAGCAGGACGAGAGCCTGCGAGCACAATGCCTCCTGTAGCTGGAGTAAGAAGGCTTTGTCCATAGGCTCCCCTAGATCGGGTGGCCTGTAGTAGACACCAACCACAGGGTTCCCCTTGTTGCCTCGGTTCTCTGATTCTTACCCATAAGCTTTCAACCTGCTCGTGGCTATTCTTCAGAGACAGCTCTTCACACTCTATCCATTTCTTGATGTAGAGGGCAATGCCTCCGCCCCTCCTTCCTCGCCTGTCCCTTCTGAACAGCCTGTAGCCATCGATAACCACACTACAGTCATGGGATTTGTCCCACCAAGTTTCAGTAATGGCAACTAGGTCATAGCTTTCTAGCAGCATGGTGGCTTCCAACTCCTCCTGTTTGTTGCTCATGCTGCATGCATTGGTGTAGAGGCACTTCAGCTGGGCTGTCAGGCGTGTCACCTTCTTAGAAGAACACCCATTAATTCCTTTGAGGTATTTCACTGGTGTTTCCTTGTTGGCTCCTATTACCTCAGGAGCCCCAGGCTCATCTCCGTAAGAATTCAAGCGTGCTGCAGTGTAGCTCACACATCTCAGAGCAACAGGCTGAGGGCCCTCGCTAGCACCCCATCTCTCTAACCTTGGCGTGTCATCCCACAGCTTGTCAGAAGCAAACCTGATATTATCCCCTTCCCCCTTCAAGTCTAGTTTAAAGTTCTGTTTTAATCTCCAAGCCAGTGATTCACAACCACAAATCTGGATGCCGGTGTGGCTTTTCCAGGCTTCCCAGATAACTGCTCCTCTAGGCCTCCTTTCCACACCACGCTTGCCATTGACATCACAGGACTACTCTGAGGAGTAAGGATAGCAGAAATGGGAATTGGAAGTTCAGACATTGGGTTTTCCTGTGGTGCTCACCTCTGATCTATCTGTATCTATTCTAATCCCCACTGGAATTTGCACTGAAGCAAGCTCCAGACACCCATCTCGAAAGAGCAGCCCACCAACTCCACGCAGAAGAAACCAGTTACTAGAAAACCACTCTGAGGGTGTCGGAGAGTTTTTTCTACCTCATCTCCAAAATTAAAAAAAATTGTCAATGCAAAACACACAAACAGTAGCAAATGGGGGCCTCAAAAACACAAGATTATTTTTTTTTAAAAAAAGGGATTTTAATAACAACATATTGGGAGATTCTTTAATAGTATGTGTTTGTTTTCTGAGCATTGGGAAGGAGACGGGACAGGGAGGTGGGAGACCCCTCAATTTTAGAAAGGACAAGGTGAGACAGACACTCGTGGATGCAGGGAGGAGAGAATTGCGCCGATACTCACAGATGTGTGAGAATTATTATGGAAATTATTACTTAAATACTGGTAAGGGAAAAAGAAAGTAGTGCCCTAACATCAGTTCCCGGGTGTCTCATGCCTGTCAAGGCTGCCGGCCTGCCATGGTTCCCAGCAGGGACTTCCACAACCGCCATCGCTGCACACCTGGGGGGGCGGCCCACGGGTGACACCACCCCCCCCGCCCACACCGCCACGAACGGCACCGGCCCTGCCGCCCTCGCCAGGCGGCTCCCGGCTGGCCCCT
>WAAD01031998.1:64690-80340 GCA_013389945.1 Fregata magnificens
GTGGGTCCCCGGCCCCCGCCCGCCGTTTCCCGCTCCCCGCCCGCCCGGCGCCCCCTCACGCCGCTCTCCTCTCGCCCCCGCCGCAGGGTGAACCCGGGTTTCCAGGGGCAGCTGAAGCTCTACCAGGCCATGGGCTGCGCCGTGGACAGCAGCAGCGCCCTCTACAAGCGGTACCGGCTGCAGATGCTCACGGAGAGGTACCCCGGTGAGCGGCGGGGGGGTGGCGGGGCCGACCTCGCCCGCGAGCATCGGCCTTGAGCTGGGGCGGGTGCTTGGAGTGAAGGCTGGGGCAGTCTCCCAAGGAGGGTGGTCCCGGGTGGGAGCAGGCTATCCTGAAATGAACACACAAGGCCATGTCAGAGGTGGTTGACTCTCAATATTGCCCTCAAAGCAGCCGAGCCTTGAGTTGGCTAGGCAAACATTTACATCCTACTGGTTCTAGAGAATTGTAGCTCATCAGTGGGGAAAGAAGTGTCCTTGAGACATGCCTGAGAAATAACATCCATAAGGAACTGTTCTCTTTAGCAAAATTCAGAAATGGTAAAGGTCGATTTGATAGGTTTTCTGATTTTTTTTATGTACCTGGCTAAGCAAACTTAACATCCTCTAAAAAGAAGTCAATGGAATTAAAAAAGTAACAAATGCAAAACTGAGATAAAGTTGAAATCAAGGTATGAAGTAAACTGTCATACTTTAATTTGCAAAAGGTTGACTGTAGTAGATATGTGTGCATATGTGAAATTTTATAATAAAATAATAATCTGTAGCTGTTTCGCGAGATCTCCGTGTTGCGTATTCAGCATGACAGTGCTCTCTCCATTTACCTGTCATTCTCCTTAGCAGTTCCCATTCATAAGCTGACTTTCTGTATGTGCGCTAAAAGATTGGCAGAACTGTTCTAACTCCTCCTCTGCTTTTACTTTCTGTTTAAGTAAGAACATAAAGCAAGATGCAACTGTTTTACCGTTGCTAAGGCCAAAGTCTAGATCCCAGTTCCTTGCATTAAGTGAATCCCAGTCTTAGGTGTGGTGGGATGAGGCTCTTTCATTTTCAGCTTATGTAATGGAATTGGTAAGTGGACAAACAAATGTGAAGAAGGTGGCTTCTGCATGCCGTGAGTGGGGCAGAGGCACAGTGCTGTCTTGTCCCACAGAAATGCAGCGTGGCTGCCTTGATCTGATTCACACCTTCGTACTGACCCCTCTGCAGAACTTCAAGGCTTGCCCCGAGAAGTCTTTGCTGTTGATCCAACCAGTATATGTCAAACTCCAAACACAGAGGTTCTCTACAGGTGCAGGAAATGCAGGTACTGAACCTTTTGTATTTCTCCATTAAAAGTCATTTTGAAACTGACTCAAGAGAAAAATAGCCTGTGTAAACCAATGGGCATGTCATTATTGTCAGGACAGGGATGAGCTCGTCCCTAAGTTTCCATACAGTTTACATCACAAAAAAATTAGACAAATAAAAGTATCTTATGAAATACAAAACTTGTGTTCCTTGAAGTTGCGCAGCCCTTGTGCAGCCTAACCTGCCGTGTTCTATAGGCAGGCATAATTCCGCTTGGCTCTGTGAAGTTGCTTGCTCTGAAACTATAACTTCTAGCTTGTCTTTGACAATCAGATTGTCCAGAATAAACTTCTTGTAGATTTTGGGGTTTACTGCATTCTAGCTACCTTTTATGGATTGCTTAAAGTGAAATTGAATAATCCTGCTATTTCCTAGGTGTAGGTTTCTTCAAGTTTGTGAGCATAGATTTAAAGTTTTAGTAGGCAGGAATTGTTTAAAAATAGATCTATATAAAAGACAGCACACAGCTGTGAGGCAGAGCCCAAAACTACGCAAATCACTAGATTCGTTAAGAAGCAACCCTGAACGGAGTCAGTGCCTGCTGACCTTCTAGACTAAATTAAAAAGATGTAGGATTTGTAATCCTGCTTAATTACTTACTGTCAGGAGGTCTGTGTCCCTGTTTTCTATCGTCTGTAGGTTTCCCCAGTAAAAAACACCAACTATTTTACTTCTTTTTCCCCCTCTGTCGTGGAGGGCAGGCGCGCTCTGTTCCGTAGTTCCAGCATTTTGTCCCACACGGAAGGAAGCGGACCGACAGCCTTTGCCCACAAGAGGATAACGGACTCCGCTCAGCTTTGTGGCGATGGCCGTGAAAAGTGTACCTCTTACTTCACCGAGCCCGTGCAGTGGATGGAGCCAGCGTTGCTTGGAGTAATGGAAGGACAGGTGAAGGGGAGCATGCACTTTAATTTTTAGACTTCTTTTTTTGCAAAGGCAGAACAAACTGTTTCTGTTCCCTGATGTGAAAGCCCCCACACAAGGACCTAGGTCTCCCAGCCTTTCTTGCATGAATTTTGCAGCTTATGACCAGATTCTTAAATGTTAAATATCCTTTTATAAGGAAACGAGCTGGTGATCTTGTTGGACTGAGAACACTAGCCAGGGTGTTGGACAGGGTTCATCTGTTTGTTTTTAGTATGAGAAAGAGTTTGTGTGACTTACAAAACCTGTTGTGGTCTCAGGCTGACTGAGGCTTTCTGGAGTCTAAGAGACTGGCAAAATGGTCCCGGAACCACCCCGGGTCCAAGCAGCTGTGCTTCCACCCCCTTCCTTCTGCCAGCACAGCTGCCTGCTGCACCCCAGGGCATGGCAAACACCAGCCATGCCAGTTTAGCTTTTTTGCCTGCTTTTCAGTGCCTTTACCTTTTGTGAAGTGTTAGAAGGGAAGGAGCTGGCTCAGTGCAGGTGTCCACAAATTAATGTATCCTAGAAGTACATTTTAAATAGAACTACATCTGCGTGTGCCTTAGAGTGGGTTATGTGTTTTTCTTGCAGCTTCTGTGTCCCAAATGCATGTCGAAGCTGGGCTCCTTCAGCTGGCGGGGTGAGCAGTGTTCCTGTGGCCGCTGGGTGACGCCTGCCTTCCAGATTCACAAAAGTCGAGTGGATGAAGTGAGGACGCTGCCCGTTGGTAACTTCCAAGCTGCCAAAACCTGAACTAGTCCCTTCCCTCGATGGATTTCTTAATGTCCACAGAGAACTGCTGGCTAGTCTGTGGTTGCCAGGAGTGAGCTTGTGACTTCCACCCCTTTGTAACGCAGTGGAATTATTTGAGCATCTGCTCTATTCAAGCTTTCTGTATCTCTATTAAAAAAATAGCAAACGCTTCTTTCAAAGAGGTGTTATACAGTGGTCAAATATGTACAAAAATTCCTGAATGTGAGGTTTTTAGTATATTCTTATTTCATCTGTTGCTATTTACAGAAGGTCTCAACTCCTTATTTAAAAGGATTGCTAACACGTTACTTTCAGGCTGTGGCCAGCAGTGCTGCTTATCTTCCGATCCAGAAGTTCAAAATCAGTTGGTCTGAAACACACAGCTGAGATTTTAGGAGGTATATTCCACAACATAAGGAACGCAGCAGGAAAATATTTTAAGGCTTAGCAAAGTGCTATAAAATGGTACAATTACAATCATTGCGTTAGCATGCACGGCAGCTACTAGCAGTGAAAGGCAAGTTCACACTTATACTTGTATTACAATAAAAATAGTCCTAAAAATTTCTACGCCAAGAATATTTACTACACTATAACTCTTCCTGTCACATGATATCTGAGGAGATGATGCAAGCTGCACTGGAATGGGAGAACTGAGGTAAAATGTCCCTGCCCCATTGCTGCTTACAAGTTTAAAGAGATCCCTAAAATGAAGTAAGATTTTAAGGAAGCACAGTCGTCTTGACAGAAGAAAACAGGACAGAAAGACCTACTTTAAATCCATTTTATTCTCATTTACTTCAACTTTTCTTTTTTTTTTTTTTTTTTTAAACACAATTTCCAGCAACATACATTATGAAATATACAAGATAAAGTAGGTGGTGGGGTTCTGCCCATCTTTTCATTCCTCCCACAGCTGTGGAGGGAAGACTTGCAGGACAGAGTGAACATCAGAATCTCAACACTGAGAACAGACACAAAACAAAAAAAGACAAAAAATACATATGAAACTGTTTGAACTGGTCACACTTCAGGGCCAGGTACAGCACAATAAATATTAGAACTGCATTATCTTAGACATCTTCTGTAAAGTTTATAACATCCTCTATTTAAAGAGATAAGAACATCTGGTTTCTAGCATGAAATGCTACATAGTACAGTGGTGAAGGGTACGAACGATGAGGAGTCCAGCAAGGGCTTGGATGGTGACTACTCATTCACACATGCTCATTGGTAAAACAAGCAGCATACACTGAAAGTTTAGTGAGCTGTAAACTTAACCATTCACTACCAGAGTATCAGCTGGAGGAGCAGTTTCTTTTGGGAGAACCAAAAAATAGTTAATCCCTCTTAAGTTTCAGCTGGACTCTCCCTGACAAACAGCAAGTTGATGACATACTGGAAGTGGCAGCATTTGGTCCGTGGTGTGAGATCCCTTTGCATCACTACTGTTCAAAGCTGGCAGCCGGTGGAAATACTTTGGTGCAGAATTAACACTTAGATAGCCACGCCACTAGCACAGTGTCACCTACAGTGGTTACTGTTTCATGACCGTAACAAAGCAGTAGATGTCAGCTGGAACCCAGCTGGGCACAGAGTGCGGCACGACAAAGCAGCACTGGATGCCTCCTGACACAAGCGAGAAGCAGAGACTGGAGAGGGTGCCAGCATTTTTCTCTCTCTCACTCTGCAGCATGGTGTGAGTGCTGGGCTCTTGGGAGTTTGACAGGAAGGCTGCTCTATGCTCATTCCTCATCTCATACTAGTTTTCCCAATAAACAAGCCCAAGACACAGCAGTTTCAGCTGCTTGACTGAGTGCTTCCAGAGCATAGAGCAGAAGACCAGAGTCACTGGTTTCTGTTGCATCGTAATCAACAAGGCAGGAGTAAATACATTTTGTACTTGTCAACCTTCCCCCGTTCATCCCCCGCCCCCAGAAGTGTAGCATGATACATTCCCCCTACACAAGAACTGGGGACCTTCTGTGCCACCACCAAACAGGCCACGTGAGCACAGGTGGAGGAGGAAGGTTAAACACACGCTTTCCTTCCATTAGCGTGACCTGGGCATTGCACTGGGAGGCAACTGCACTGGCAGACAGAGCACCGCTGAGGAAGGACTGCCTTACTGGTCCGCACACGTGCCATCACCGTTACTTGCTATGCATGTCCTGCAGTACACGGCAGCAGTCACAAGCTTCACAAACTAAAGCAGCTGAGCGCTGTGAAATTTTATGGGGTGAGTGGGAGGCAAGAAGGTTAAATTCTGCTGGAAGCTGAGCACCTATGGCTTTGATTTTAGCTGATGCTGAGCCCAACAGTCCTATCTGTATTAATTAGGAAAATAAAGTTCTATTTCTCCAGTGTACAAAAGTATACTGGCTGCTTGTATGTGCTCATCTTCTAGTTAGTCCCTTCTTGGAGAGATCCAGAACTACCACATGTCAATACCAACAGACTCAGCTAAGGGTTGCAGAAGGGACAGAACAGTGAAAAATTTTTGGTTGTATCAACATGTCATCAGAATATGGTCAAAAATTCTGTTCGAGAATAGAGAGTTCTACGTCATGATAGTCACTTAGCAAAGTGCCAGATGTAAATGCCCTTACCACTGCCAGCTCAGAATGTACCGCGTGACTGCATAAAGATCTACACCTCCTCTGCCAGTACAGCTCAACTGGTTACATCCCAAGGTGAAATACTGGTTACCAAGAGAGCTGGGAGACGCAAGGTGAAATTTTTCCCACCCTAGAAGTGTACAACAGCATTTCCTCACTCAGCCAGGCCCATTCACACATCACTCACCATTTCAGGCACACAAAGCAATGCCAAACACAAACTAAGAGGAATGTTTTGTAAGGACACTCTCCAGGTATGAACAGGGAAAACATAGGGCTATTTATCAACTCAAGTACTGTTGCATCATTCTTGTAAGGTAGGGAAGCAGAGGAGTTGAGATGAGGAATTGAGAGGACAAACTGGAGTGGTCACAGAGGTCGAGTCTAGTCTTCCAGACTGCGAAATGCATTCTGCATATCCTCAAACAGCTGAGCATAGTCCGCCTTGATTTTTGTTTCACCATCTTTGACAGGGTCCTGAAAGATAACACAGCAAACGAACAGATCCGTCAGGAAAAGCCTCAGGTAGTTAAGACAACCCTGCTTTGCCAGTGCTGTAATTTCTCGACCTCAGGATTAACACTTGCTAACTGCAGAGCAGGCATTATAGCTCCATCTCTGCCTCCTGCCTGTCTCACCAAGAGTCACAAGGTTTAACTCTCATCCTCTTTCCACGTTCAGTGAGCAGGCAGAATGGATATTGGACAGAGAATTTCTTTTTTTCTGTGAGCAGTGGTTATTTTATTGAAAAGCAACTGATGTGGAGAGGATTCAGTAATACTGAGGGTCTTAGTTAATGCTGTGTGATTCAAGAGCTGCCGTGATTGATACCAGCTCCTATCCCCAAACCAAATAGAGTAAGCATCTTTGTGACTCAGAAATGCTCTGCCGTACTTTCTGGGGTGCATCCCCTATAAGTGGAAGAGTTACTTTGCCATCACTCGGACATCGCTCAGTTCCAATTAAAATCTTACTGTGCAATCATAACAAGCTCAAAAACTTCTTTGTACAGCTTCATTTTCTCAGAATACTTTTCATGAAAGACAAGGGCAAAAAAAGTAACAATCAGCTTTGCTCTGAGGCTGCAAGGCCTTCCCCGCAAGAAGCATTAACTGCCAGGCTGTGGAATCTGTTCAATGTCTTCACCATTCCCCTCTCAGCACTACGTTCCCCTGGGTCAGTGCGGCGCTTGGGAAACACAGAGGACTTACATGTGTGGATGCACTACCACTTCATTGTCTCTCCAAAGTACACAGACCGCAGGATGCAGGACACAAATTCTCACGCCTTTTAGACTGTCACCCAGGAAATATAATTTTCCTTTCGTAACTGTTACTGTACTAGAGGGCCGGCTCCACTTAACAGGTATTCACCCTCTGGATTCCCTTTTTCAGCCATGCTGTCCACCGCTCTGCTGTATGCCAGATGTCTTCTGGTGGCCAGGGTTTGTAAAAAGTGTATTACTTCCCCATCTCTATATAACCAACTCTCAAAGAAGCTCATGTCCCCAAGTGTATCTTTTTATGTTCTTGATGCTTTCAGAATATATACCAGGGATCTGCTTACTGCAGAAACAAGCCAGTACCCTGCAGGAACAGAATACCTTGGCATGCCAGAACGCTTACTTTTAAACATAATTTTATCTTATGGTACTTGTTCTTGAAAGATTTGTAATATCAGCTTATAAGTGTTGTAACAGAATAAGCATCATACTTCACAGGGAATATTCCTTAGCTACCTTAACACCAGCCAGCATCACAGGTTACTGTCCTACCAGTAACTGCTACACCAGCATGCTCCAGATGACTTTTAGGAAAGATGTACTCTAAACAGATGGCTACTGAAGTGACCCAGAGCAGATGCTCTGAGCCACTTGTTTTCTCTTTAGCCTATGTTGAAGTTATTCCTCTCTTCCTCTCCTCCTAGTTACCTGCCTTAGGCCCTGAAGCCAAACACAGGGGACATCAAGTATTACTGCAGAAGACCAGCATTTCTTTCCTTAACTTCTATTTAAAATAGCTTGATCAGCATTTCTATCATTCACTTTTTAGCACACTCCTGGATTTAAACTTTAGGCTGCTTTTATCTGCTAATAGTCTCCTTAGAATGTGTTATAATTTTTTTTACAGACTTTTAAAAAAAAAAAAAACCAAAACAAACAGGAAAGGTGCTTGTACTATTACCATGAATATATGTAACATAAGAGAGACTACTGAAGATGGGGTTGCCAAGGCTCTGCAGCTAGCATCACCCAACTAGATTTCTGTACTGACCGTTTCTGTGCTCACAAACTAAAACCAGTTCTTAACTGTATTCAAAATGATTGCAAAAAGTCTCTGTTCATAGATCTTTATCTAAGGCAACTGCTGACCACCTTTGAGTAACAGCCTTTCAGAGGCACTGGAAGCTCACAAAAAGCAGTGCAACCCAGTTCCTCACAAACATACCTTGAATTTCATGGAGGTAAGTCTGTAGAGGATTTCGCTCATGTTCTCTCGGATGATGGACCACGTGATCTTGTTGTCACTCTGGGCTGTGGTTTCTACAGCACGGCGTGCCATGTCATAGAATGCAATCATATTGGAAAGCATTCCCACTGTTTTATAGAAGGGGCAGAACCTGATAGAACAGAAAAGGATCTGTCAGGCGTCTTGGAAGAGTTAGCAGGACAAGCCTTTGCTCCTGCCTTCACAACGACTCTGAATCCTCACCTGAAAGAAAGAGCACTAGCCTGCTTTATTCCAGGTATTTTTGATACATACTGTCAAAGGAGAGAGACTGCCTCTAATAGATCCTACATTTTTAAATAGGCAAATCACAGACTAAGACAATCATCCTGAAGTGAGGTTTCTTAAGCAGCACCCAAACACTGGGCAAAACAGGAGACAACAGGAACCATCGCTGTACAAGTCTCGCATTTCAATCTGTGCCAATTCTAACGAGAATGGGAAGACACCAGAGCAGCCAACGGAATTCCTCCTTCCTGTTTTGTCCATCACGGAAGCAGGCCTCCTCCAAGCAGCCTGGGATGACCTGACAGCTTTGCAAGTTTCTTTGCTCACAGGAAAGGGAGCATTTCTATGACAAGAGCACTCCACACACAAAAAGCTCCATTTCTAATGGGTAGATTACTACCATGGAAGGTACCTCAATATTATTTATAAACTCTGTCGTGCTACTTCCTGTGCTTCCCTATTGCATACAAGCATACCTGCCCTAGTAAACCTAATCAAAGGCACGCACCATTACAGAATGATGTACGTCTCAATTTTTAGTGATGAAGTATTTCAAGACCTCCTGATCTACCTGGGCTGGGGAGTGAGATGAAGTACAAAAGGTCCCTTGTCAGGGTATTAAAAAACAAGGATAGCATGGAAAGAAGCAAAGCAGACAGGGATAATGAGCATTATGCTAGGGAAAAGATCCAGTAAGGTTTTTCTGATGGATCAAACTTACTCAAGAATTATGCAACAGTAACTGAAAGCAGATTCTTGCAGTCCCCCATGCATTGCTAGAACAAACAGGAAGACTTTGGGTGTTGACTATGAAAATAAAGTGGTCCTCTCCTCCTCCTCCTCCTAAGGAGGACAGGAGGACATGCTATTGCAGAAATACGGGCTAACTGAAGAGTAGGTGAGGGCCTGAGAAACTCAAAGGGTGTGATTGCATTCATAAAAAGGTCTGCATGCCTTGGGTAAGACAACATGAATACACTGCTTGATGGCCTACCTAAGCACAGTTCTTCCATTCATTTATGGTGAGTAAAATGAATTGCTGTATCGATCTGTTTCCAAATAAGGTAGCTGTCTAAATCCAGACTACACAGGACCAAGAGGGCAGACTGGCCAGTCAGATCTCACCTGTCATAAGGTGTATAACCATTCTGTTGCAAGAAGTCGTCTTTTATCAGCTTGGCAACCTCCAAGGTAATCTTATCTGTTTCTGCCAACGAAGCCTAGAAAAGTAAGGTATACTGTTAGTTTAGTACTCAAGTCCATGAGGACATGGTATGTCCTGGCCAAGAACCGTTATCTTTCGGTACCCGTTTTCTTCCCACCCTCTTAAGATAGCTTCCAGCACAATTCTGTCTCTTGGGTATTTCTCACTCCCTGCTACAGAACAGCCAATTTAATTGATTGCCAGATTAAGATGGGCCAAACAGCCAATAAGTCTACTTTAAGTTTATCTGATGATAAACAAGGGAAAGGAAGCTTCCTTCAAGATAACGGAAAAGCCACCAGACACAGAAAAACGCACACAGCTCTGCTATGAGGGTCGTTGAAACATCACCTTCCTACATAAAGAGGTAAATTCATTTTTACCTTCCTCAACCCCTATGTCCATGGAAGAAAAACTAGATCTCAGCATGCTAGATCAGTAAGTAATCTTAAGGATTTGATACTAGCCTCCACAGCTGCCAATGGGCTTTCCCTGTCTGGCATTCAAGAAAAGTAAAGGAGTTTATGACAATGCATGTCATACTCTGCAGGACAGCCACAACCCTGCTGCACACTGCTGCTGTTGGCACCACAGGTCACTCTTCTCTACCTTCACTGTCCTTTTGCTAAAGGGGGCAGACTGAGTTTTAAGCACCCCAGCTTGCTTTCTAGACAAGAAGTTTGGACCTTCTTTCACGAGGAGACTGACAGAATTCAGAACTAAAAAGAAAAAATATGTCTGATTGTTTTTCCACAATTCCCCCTTTCTAAAGGTTTGTTGCAGTTATTGGCCAAGCCCAGACTGAAAGAAACTGTTAAAGATAACATCTTTGAGAACAAGAACACCAGTTCCAGTACTTCTATCATGGAAATAATGCCTGGCTTATTAATATTAATTAGCAACTCATAGTTAATCTTTAATAAATATTTAATAAATATTAAAATCAATAATTAATAACAAGCACTGGCTTATCAATATCCCTTCCACACCAAGGAACTGATTCTACCCTGCTNCGGCTCCATCTCAGTTGGGCTAGAACATCAGTGAATAGGGAGAGCACCAGGGCCAAACTTCCTCCAAATAACTGTAGTTAACACATGTTACCGCACACTACCACCACCTTGTAAAGGCTCATCTGAGCACCATGGCATTAAGTTACTGTCAAGTATGTGCTAGGCACCTGTCAGTTATCATATTTACAGTGCTAAGGTGAAACACAGGGTTTTCACTGGGTCCCTTTTGAGAGCTCTCAAGGGAAATTTTCCTGTCCAAGTTCAGCTTTCTCCCCAAAACAGTGAAGTGAATGAAGGAAATTAAAGAATGCCTGTAAAATGGAGCCATGTGTCATGTCACAGGTTTCCACAGAGAAACTAGGTAATCACCAGTTTTTAGAAAAAGCAGACATCACTTCTGTTTCTACAGGCCAGCTTGTAAATGCCAACACCTCTGTTCTACCGCTGGCAACATGGCTTCTAATAAATTGCAACCCTTCAGATTACTTCAACAGTAAAGATCAGTCTGCATCATTTCTCTTACAAAGATTACTTCCAATGGAGTACTATTGTAGGATGCAACAAAGGGCATTTCAGCAGGACTACAACACTGAAGCAAGTGAAGTTTCTTAACTCCAGCATTAGATGCCCTGCAATCTAATTTACTTGAGAAAAGTAGCATCGAGCCAAGGTTTATAAAATCTAAAAAAGTATTTATCATTAGAAGTCAAACAACATGTAAGAAAGTTGAAATAAAGCACAGTTAGAGTCAGGAGAATCTGGCATCTCCCAGTGACCATTTGCCTTCTTTGCACAATGCAGTATCCATCAAGTCTGGTCTAAAGCATGGTCAGAAGCCTGCACTAGCTGTAAGGAAAAGGAGGACGGCTCACTGATACCACATTTCCTCACAGCTGGTTACTCACCTTCCCCACAAGCTGCACAATCTCTGCAAGGTCCTCTTCCTCCTGTAGGATCTCTTTGGCCTTTGTCCTGAGAGGGACAAACTCTGTAAAATGCTTGTCATAGTACTCGTCCAGGGAACGCGTGTATTTGCTGTAACTGATCAGCCAGTTGACAGAGGGGAAGTGCTTGCGTTGTGCCAGCTTCTTATCCAGGCCCCAGAAAACCTGTCAGAAGCCAGAAAGATCAACCAGTGTTCCAAATCAAAAGTGAACCAAAATAATTGAAGGCAATTAAAAAAACCCAACTCAATACAAAAAGCAAATTTGAGCAAATGCAACATGGCAAAGATTATCACAAATCTTCAGATGAAAGCCTGAGAGAGAAAAAGAAAGCCTTCCTTATGTTAATTTAACTATAGTAGTGACTTTCAAATACACTTCTCAAAAAATGATGCATCTTTTAAGCTGAGTTCAGACTTATTCAGCTTGAGACTCCTCATGAGGCAGAAGTCAGCCGTAGCAATTAGACTCCAGTATTGACATTGCCTTTAAGTGGAGCCCTATTAAATATAACTCCTTTTCCCAAAACAAGGCTGGGCAACCAGTTGCAAGACGTTCTTCTCCCAGTCAGCTGCTCTGAGGATTTTTTTCATGGTTTCAATGCACCTATTAAGAGTGGTTCACTTTCCATCTCAATTGAGAGCAGCCACATTTGAAGTGCAGCTCAAAGGGCAGCAATCAGGGAACACACAGATATTCCTGAGCAGTTAGCGTTGGAAGGAATTGCTACCTTCGCTCACTCTTCCAAAGGGATCTCAAACACGTCAGCTCAGAGACTATCTCATAAGGTTGCCTTTTACACTGTTGGAACATTTTCCAAAACACCCTACAAAGCTGCCTGCGTCAAATCAAAGCTCTCAGGCCCCAGCCACTGGCACAACGCACTGAAGCACAATCATTTTGAGTCTAACAAAGTGGACAGAAGAGCTGCAACGTCATGGGACGTACCTGAACAATGCCCAGAGTAGCAGATGTGACAGGATCAGAGAAGTCACCACCTGGGGGAGAGACACTGAGCAGGAAGAGATAAGGAAAAGTTATCAAAATTGCTTTCACAGTTTAAACTGAAGTACCGAACATGTGACTGCATGGCTTCGTGATCACAGAAACAGGAAAAGTCAACACAATTTCAAGTAAGTAACAGATTGCAAGCTGCCACTGCAGAAAGTGTTGATGCATACCCACACAGGTGCAATATTAAGCATACCATGAAATATAGTTATATCAGTGACTGACAGTATTAAGGTATGATTTCAGTCACTTTAGCTCCAGGTAGTAACTCTGGCTTGGATTATTAAACCTATCCCAATTGGAACAGATTCAGCAAGTGAGCTCATAAGACACTGTGAAACACAGTGCAGTGATTATTTCACAGAAAACAATATCCCAATTAGAAATTATTTCAGATATTCACCTATATAATAACCACTTCAACTTCATTTGAGCTTGATACCCTAATATATGCCTTCCCAGAGATAACAAAATAATCTTCCAACCTCAAAAGCACAATGCATTTGTGTACGTATATTGTGGACAGCAGAAGTAAACAGAGCAGAGAACGGCCTCTAGGTGTTCTTGCAGATGCTAGAGGCTCTCCTGAAAACGTGTTGGGGGGAAATTCACTTTGGCCATAGTATGATATACAAATCAATATAGCCTAGAAGAATGTCTGGGGACCACATGCTTTTCACAGCCCATCACAGCTTCAGATATGTTGCTCCATGTAGTTCTACTCTATTTAAGCAAGAGAATCATGATTCATTATGCCCCCAAGTGCACACACTGCTACTCTAACTGCCCCTTCTTTCCTACTCTGAGCATGGTTTGACATACTTTTCAGTGACAGCTCTAATGACATTCTTCCCTGACTGCTGCAAGTGACTGTGATTCCACACCTCACAGAACTGCCTATCCACATTCATTCTTTCTGCCCCCACGCACAATTTAGCGGTAGTTCTGGGTGAACAGAGACTAAATATCTACCTACTCATTCACATATTTTTAGTTCTGCAGCTGCAGAGAGCAACAAGACTTTCTTTTTGTCTGAAAAATGGGTACGTCGACACACAAAAACAGAGGAAGAACTGCAGCCAGCGCAAAGCAAAGAAATGCAACACTCACGCTCCAACAATGCTGACGCTGCCTTCCCTCTCAGGATTTCCCAGACACTTCACTCTGCCAGCTCGCTCATAGAAAGAGGCTAGACGGGCACCAAGGTAGGCTGGATAACCACTGTCTGCAAACACCAACACACAGAAATTGAGTCAAAGGCTCAGAGCTTAAAGGATGCATTTACAAGGCTAGGCTGAGAAAAGACTACTCACCAGCTGGCATTTCAGCCAGTCGCCCTGAAATTTCTCTGAGGGCCTCAGCCCATCGGGAAGTAGAGTCTGCCATCATACTGACATGGTAGCCCATGTCCCGGAAATACTCAGACAGGGTGATTCCTAGAACAAAGACAACAGCGTGCTGCAGGATACAGTTCAGAAAGGAATTCTATGCTTGTATGTCGTCACTAAGATGCAAATGAGCCAAATTAAACAATTTGTTTACATTTTGATGGAAATAGACACTGAAAGTTATTCTTTCTTTCCACTAGAACATGTCCTTGCTGTCTTTTTTTTTTTTTTTTTTTTTCTTCTCACTCTCCCCGTTTTTGCTTATGAACCACTCTGGTGGTGGTCTTGGTGGAAGAGACATGGCAATGTCACTGATGCCACTCTTTGTCTCACTGAAACCATGAACCAAGAAGAACTAAAATGCCTCCTTCCCTTTCAAACTACCACAATACAACAGTGAGAAAAGGTCGGTCATGTTTTGTCTTAATTAGCTGATGACTTTTCATAAAAAAAATTTTAAAAAAACCCTCTAAGAGGCTGCAAAGGAAAGACTAGCCTGCCTACTCAGAGAGTACTATTCCTGCCCATTAAGTGGCTGTACTTAGCAGCAAAAAGCTATTCACAAACAAAAGCTTACATAATTAACACATGGAAAAAAACTACATGACAGCTGGTGCAGTAAGTTCACCTTATAAGCAAAATTTACTCAATATTCGGACATCGTAATTATATGCAAGCAAGCCAAATTCAATTAAGATACTAGGACTTCTTGCACGCAAGGCCCAAAAGGGTTGACTTCTGAAACTAAGCAGGTTTCTTGGTACTGACCATCTCGGGAACTGAAAATACTAGACCATGATGGCTTGCTCTGCACACAGAGCCTTTTCCAGCCTCCTGTAAATCTTACCAGTATAGATAGAGGCTTCTCTGGCAGCCACAGGCATGTTGGAGGTATTTGCTACCAGAGCTGTTCTCTTCATGATGCTTTCTACCTTGCCATCAACTTCCATTGTTAACTAAAATGCAAGAAAAGAGGAACAAACAAAGTAACAGTAGCAAGGCTTTTTTTTTTTTTTTTACTCTATTACACTCCTTGTATCATGATACTCTCCTCACAGCTACTCTACCAAGAGCAGAGACTAGATTCAAGATTTCAGGATACTGATATGCTGGTTTGCCTTCCAGATTGCACACAGCTTAACTCTAACATACATGCCTCATCTCATCTTCTGCAACTGGCAAAACTCTATTGATCCCATTCAAATGAGCAATGACAAATCCACTGCATCAGGAAGTACATTACCCTCTCTCAGCTTACTAGGCTGGAACAGCCAAAAAATCTTAGCCTCTTGCCATAAGTCCGTTAGGAATCAGAGAGCTTTTTTCCCCCCGTTTACACCAATCCAAGTTCGTCTTTGACAACTGGACATAAAACCACATACATAACCCCAGTGAAGCCTCACAAGCACCTGAAACAACAGAATGCATATCCTGACATTTGTGTAGAATTCCACTTACGAATACCCTGGGATTTACCTTTTTCCTGGCCACCTCAGCTTGACTTTCTCATCTTCTAATCAATCAACACACCCAAGCTTTTTACCCCTTATTTTTGACAGTGCAATTTCAGCCTAACAGTTCAGATTATTTGGCTTCTTTCCCATATTTTACAGAAGACTGTGCCACAACTAATTCACTAACATATAACAACAGGTAGAATGATTGGTAAACCTGTTGCGGGTTTGTTGTTTGGTTTTTTTTTTTGGTTTTTTTTGGTTGTTTTTTTTT
>WAAD01031998.1:80348-99712 GCA_013389945.1 Fregata magnificens
TTTTAAACCAGGCATTTTATGCTTCCTTCAGAAGGTATTCCAAAGCCTAACATATCAAACTAATATCTGGTAACTCTATCACCACCCTGAACCCTGTAAATACAGATGCCACATTTGCTATGCATGGTTAAGTTATAAAAGTTAGAGACATTACCAGTGAAAGGTAAGGTGCTTATAACTGTGCTAAATTACACCCTGGCATTCATTTTGGCTTTATTTTAAACAAGGTAGAAGATACACCCAAAAACTAGTTCAGATGTTTACTGAGGAGCCACTGAAATCATTCCCAAACGAGCCAAAAGGGATTTCTGCTACTACAGCCAGAACTTAGAGCAGGGAGGCAAGATCATTTCAAGTCACTCTACCAATGTGATATTTTATTCAGTTACAATACCAGTACAATAGCAAGTCTTCCCAAGAAGGTTCACTCTCCATCAATTCTCCATACTAACCTCAGGGAAATCTCTCAGTACTTCAGACATTTCATTTCCTCGTTCTCCACAGCCTACATAAATGATGACATCACTGTTGGAGTATTTTGAGAGAGACTGTGAGATCACAGTCTTTCCACAACCGAATGCCCCAGGAATCGCTGTTGTACCCCCTTGTACACACCTGAGTAAAGAAAAAGGACTCTGATTTGCAAGGAACTCAAAAGCAGCTCTCTCCCATCTTAGAATGTTTTCCAATAAAACTCCTTAATAAAAAACAGAGCGAATCCAGTGTTCTGGGTCAGAAGCACAGAGGTATTTCACTAAACCAAAAGACTGAGGGAATAAACTATCCTTTTCTTCTACTGCCCTTGAAGTACATGAGTTATGCTGGTACAACAGCTAGACTTTCAGGCTTGAAACACAGCAGTTTTCACAGCTGGAAGCACCAATGGAATGCAAACGCTACGAAAAGAACAACTGTACTTAGCTGTGCATTATAAGAATAAGCAGCACAATATTTTAGGACCAAAATTACTGAATTCAGTGTCTTGGAAGTTAGCTGCTTAAATGAGCATTTTGTGTTACAATGAAGTGCAACAGTTTTCGTAAGTGGTGACCCCAAAATCATTGGGAACTATACCTCCTCAAGACCATGGAAAGAGATCCTACTTATGCATTCAAAACGGAGATATCAAGCATGAAAGTTCTAGCCTTTCTGTAGATTTGGCATGATTACGTTTACGCTTGTCCATTCTTTTCTAGATTAATGCACTAGAACTATCTTGTTAAACTTATCTTCCTTTTTCCACTAGTAGGTTCTCCTGCCAAATATATAGATATGAGGAAGTCGGCTAAATATTTTTTGAGATTATGCTGTTATACATAGTGAAAGCTTGGGGTCTGTTTGCCCTTAAAAAAATATTTAAGGCCTCCTCCCTCTGCTTCCCCCTGAAAGAGAGATTTCTTACATACCAGAAAATAAAACGTAGTACTTACGGGAAGAGGGCATCCAGGACCCGTTGGCCAGTTAATAAAGGATGATTGGCTGGTAACTTCTCAGTAACAGGACGAACTTGACGTACAGGCCACACCTGGACCATAGTGAACTTCTCCTTCACACCTTCAAACTCCAGCTCTAAGACAACATCCTAACAGACAGCACCAGACATCTGAAGTAAGCAAATAGCTACATACTGGACCAGCACGCAAATTCTTATCTCAACTACTCTGCACAGCTAGATCTTTGATACCACCACAGATTTCTCAGAACCTCAAGACACTATCATCCCCTCCTGAGGGAAGGCTCTTTCCGATATTTACAATACTACTGGGGAAAAAAGTGCAAGATGAAGCTTCAACTAAAAACAGGCTTTTGAAGAGCAACTGAATTTTATATATTCATAAGAGACTGTAGATCCCCACGGAGGTCAGCAAACACTGAAGTGCCATTGGGAAGCCATATACATAGAAAGTAACTGCACAAGATAACCGTGTAATCCCTGCAGGCAGGGTAGCAGAAGTGATCATTAACTCAGACAAACTGTTGCATGAAACACATTTTAGTTGGCGTCACGCAGAACAGAAAGAGTACATCAACCTCATGAAAGAGACGTGGAATATAACAGCAACTGCTGTTTGGGAGACTTACTGAAGTATCATAGTTTCCTGGTGGAGCAATGTATGTAACTGTACCCCTGTTCCGTGGGGGCAGCATGATTTTGTGCTTGATAAGAGAGTTTTCATTCACCACACCATAAATATCTCCACCAGTGATGTGGCTGCCAACCTAAAATCAGAACAGGTCTATTAGTCATAAGTGAGAACTCCAGTTTTAAAAAAGAACCTTGACAAAGAACTGTATAAAATAACTACAGCTATTAAGTCTAGCACTGTAATTACTCCCTTTATAAATGTGTTGTTACAGCACAGTAGTCCATTTACATAACTCATTACACTAACAGCACATTGCTAGCAACACTATCTGGGTTCAGGCATCTCTCAAGGCACAGCCAGTAGCAATTACTGATCGGTGCAAGGAATTTTCCTCATTTCTCTTATACCTCTCAGTTTAATGTGTTAAGCAGAGGAAGGATAGCATATGTCAACCTGCAGGGTTGGAAAAAAAGAAGATGCCAAGGGCTAAAGCAGTGACATTTTCCAGCTCTGAGGCTATCTTCACCATTTGCGAAATGTGTCCTGCAGTTTTTTTGGGGTTTTTTTTTTGTTTTGTTTTCTCAGGTAACACCTGCTCCTGCTAATGCTTAGTGCAATTCCACTAAGTTCTTTACAGTTTTGCAAACAAATTAAAACTTTGCAAGTTTCTCATATGCAGCAATAACACACAGTAAGTCACACTGAGTAAGTTTCGGTGGTCCCCATCCAGTCTCATACATTGCTACCGCCTCCTAACACCCCTTTTCACAAACTTAATACAGCATTAACCATAGCTCCCAGCAGTCATAGCCTTGGCACTCTGCTCTGGCTCCAAGCTCTGGGGTTAGAGGAACAAGAGGGGAAGACAGGCTTGTCAGAACCTACCCGCAGATTTTTGGAAGGTGTGAAGTCCCATTTGACATCTCGGCTCAAAGCTGACACATTGACACCTCTAGGGATATAGATACTTTTGGTCAGAGTGCTGATGTCCAAGAGAGGCCTCTGGATACCATCAAAAATAGCTCCCATAATGCCAGGCCCTAGTTCCACTGACAGCGGTTTGCCAGTACGGAGTACAGGATCTCCTACAGAGACACCAGCTAAAGATTTGCTGAGGAAAAGTTCATCCAGACAAAGGGAAAGAAACAGGGCAGAAGGCATCACATTCACATCATACTCTTAAACCACCTTTCTGACTTTAAAGGTAATATTTTTATCACTGCATTACACATCATCATTTGAGAAGCATGTAGACTTTATACTAAACTCAAGCTGAAATTGCTAAAGCAACAAAGTTGCTCATCCTCCAGAGAGGCAAAGTAGGGGTAAATATTCTGCTTCATGATCATTAGTTTGAGTCAACTACATGGATGAGTTTACTGGAGCGCCAGACAGCAGGATGACAAGACGCCTGGCATTTCTTAAATCTTCAAACCTAGAAAACAGGTTTCATTTTTAAAGTCAGACAACGTTATGAAATATATAATTTTTCACTTCAGAATTTGTTAGAGAGCACAACTGTTTTGACCTTGAGCCTTGCACAGCCTTTTTGACAGCAGTCTAATTTTAAAGGGAGTTTGTCCAAGACCAGCATTATTTCCCTTCTCTCCGATATCAAGTTGTCCAGTCTATGCACTAAGCTCCAAAGATGCACAATGGACTTCTCTGCAAAGGGCCAGCATTTTGGCAAAAGGCCCTGCTAGAATACAAAAGAAACCCCCAATACCTTATGCAAGACTCAAGAGATTAAGCGCAAGTTGACTTCAGAGTGCCCTATGACAGAGCCCTCTCATCAGGAACCCAAGAGCAAACTATACTCAAACTTTTTCCACGTACTGATGGAAGGGTACTAGGTATTACAATGATGATGCCATCTAAAATGATGCCATCTAAACCGACAAATTATTAGGTAGACAGGAGCTAGTCACCAGTTCACCATCCAGCTCCTCAGAACAAAGCTTTGGGAGCCAGCACAGGCTTTTTCCTAGCCTCTACACATACACAGAGCCAACTCTTAAGTTTAAAAGAATATGAGGGGGGGGAAAAAAAAAAAAAAGAAGGTCTGGCTTTAAGTTTTATGACTTCTTTTCCGACATCCTCTCATATATGTGTAATAGAAAATACATTTTAAGTTAACTGGATTTTAGAATACATGCTGCGCCCTAGCTGGACCAAGATTCTGTAGGCACGCTGCAGAAGCGAAAATGTAATCTATTACACCTGGCAAAATACCCTGCCCAGAAGGCGGCATCCTGCCCACTTTACATTTCCTATTTAAGTGTTATACAAACATAGTTTTCAAAAGCAAAGAAAAAATGCAACAAATACTGCTTGGTAGTTTTGCCATTTATGCTTGACATTTGTCAAACAACTTCCTTAACAAGGAGCTGTAATATTTAAATCAAAATGAACTTCAATTCTAAGACACTCATTATTTTATTTCCCCACAAAATCAAAAAAGTTATCCTCAGTACACAGCCAAACAAGATAAGATTTACCTCAAAACCATGAGAATTTACAAAAGATGTGCAGAACAGATGTTTCTGGCTGCCAGCATCGGAAGTACCAAGTGCTGGTCCCAGTCAGCTTTGTTCATCTTCTTCACCCTAATCACCACTGTGTTCTGGACTGCGCAGTCTGGCAGGCCCAGAGGGATCAGCGAAAAGGATACATGTTTCTTCATACACCTGGACAGTTGCCAAATCACCTTCCAGTCGGATAATCTCCCCCACCAGTTCACTGTGGCCTACTCGTACCAGCTCGTACATAGCAGCACCTGCCATGTTGCACGCCGTGACCACTGTAGAAGACAGACACATAGGTGAATATTTTTCCTGTAGCTCAGGAAATTTACTCATGAGAAGTTAGTAAGGACTGCACAGCATAAGCCTGGTATTCACCCAAATCAGAAGCACATTCTTGATTTCACAAAAGGGATAACTTGGCTGCCACAAATCCTGACATTTCTAGTTTAAAAGCCAAAAGAAAAAAGTTTCCCTATACTTTTCACACTGTTCCTTTATGCTCAATAAGAGGACACTATCAGAACGTAGTGGTTCACGGTAGACAATTGACACCATAATTTCTCTTATCTATCTTGACAGATGGTGAATGTTAGGGTTTTGGAGACGCAGTGAACTTTGACAGACATGTTACACAGGCACTTCTCCCTTTCGGTTAGCTGGGCCACATTCCCATCTGACTAAATTAAAAATGTACAAGAAAATGGCAAAAGCTCACCTGACACCTGGTAGTTACATAAACCTGTGGTTGGGGACCAGCATTTTCAAGCCACTCAAACTTCTGTTTACCTTGGTAGCATCTGGATGCTAACATAACATTCCATGCATAGATCAAGCCAAGGCACCTAAGGGCAATACATACCCTTGTATCTAGAGCAGCAGATGCCTACAAAGCTTTTAAGGAAGCACTATTTTGATATTTTATTTTGTAGAAAAGCGATGTATATCTTAAGCCATTTAAATTAACTTTCAACAGATGAAGACTCTTTTGCAGCATGTTTTGGGCCTGAAACCTACTGTTTTGAGTTAGATTTCAGCAGGTCATACATGAGGCCTAGCTGCTTTAGGAAAAAATTTATCATGTCTTTAATATTATAATATCAATCTTGCATACAGGGTTCATGTATTTACACAAAAATACATTTTCCATTTCTCAGGAGAGAAAGCTGTATCAGTTTAAAATTGTTTTTAAGTATCACTTCTGCAGTTAAGAAATTGGCAGCTAAAGAACAGGCATTTATTTAGGTAGACACAAGCCAAGGGAGTTTCTTATTCATCAAATAAGCTGCATTAACAAAAATACATGCTATTCTTCTGTTCTCACATTCCCATCCTTTCCTTCATCTCTTGAAGAGAATACAGGAGGGAACAGAAAAGCTGGTAGAGTCTGCACATATTCAAAAGCTGTTACCATCAGAGCCTAAAGAAACTATTTAAACTGATAAAGAAGGAAGACTCTTCCTCCTTCTCCCAGTTGCACTACCACCACACTCTGCCACCTTCCCTGACCCTTGCAGCTCCTTGCTGAGCTCCTCCAGCCCACAGTGCAGTAATACACAACAGCTTGACACTGGTAGGGGACTGAGTATTCCGGAGAGCACAGGGTCAAACCACATATTAGCGAGAATGGACTACGCATCTCACCCTTTTAGAGAAGCTTAATACACTGGGCCTGCAGATTTCTGACCAAGTGGCTTTACCTCATCCAGAAAGTTTACTACCTTTTGATTTTATTATTATTCATCAGCCTGCTTCTGCTTGTTACATCTTTAAATAAGATTAATTAGGAGTAACATCTTGTTAGTGTATTTCTTAATATTTTATCAGATTAAGTCAGTGATCCTTCTTAAAAAGCCTCCCCCCAAAAAAAGAAAGAGAAAAAGCCCCACCCAGAGCTCTATTATACTTCTCCACTTCCAAGTTCACCTCCAAGTGAACAAGATGAACAACACATTAGATGAAACAGAACCTACGATTTCCTTTACAAAATAATACCTACCAGGTCCTGAGACTCCATGGACATAGCCAACAAAAGCCTCTCTGTCCTCATCACGGATTTTGGGTAGCTTGGAGAAGTCCATTTTGCCTGTTCAACTGTACAGAAGGAAAAAAGAAGAGTCAGTTCTGAAGAATACACACCTGTAATAAATTCCTCCTCTTCTTCCCCTCTACTCTCGCCTTGTTTCCAGTTGGAAAGAATTCTGAACTGAAGAATTCTGAACTCACATAGCCTGAAGCACCTTAACCACACTGATTTTAAAGCTATAAAAAGTTATAAAGTAACTCATTTAAACAAAGAAAAGAACTAACATCCTCTGTTGCAGAAACACAGGGGTGGAACACCACTCCATAATACACTCCCCAAAACACTGCTCAGTGAAACAGTTACACTCCAAAAATGCCACACCACCACTGGGCTATTTTCAAGCCCAATAACAGGACATTTAAACGATGGAGGATCTCTTCTGTCTTCCACATTTCATCTACCCTCCTTCAAAACATGGAGTTTTCCATGATTCTGAGTGAGCAAGGGAACGTTCTGGGGTTGCTCTACTGCCACCAGTAAAAGGCAATACTACAAATATTAATTGTGAAAATTCTGTTTTAGCTATCTCAAGCTGCTGAATCAGAGTGTTCAGAGGAAGAAACATACATTTTCTTAAGCACCAGCAGGCAAACATGTCAGTCCTCTCTATATGTCTCATAGCCAGGTATTATACAGTCTTGCTCTCAGTGAAACCCATGGAGCATTATAGAAGAACTGTACTGAATAATGGCCAAAAAACTCTACTTGCAACAGTTAAACACTAACACATCTTGCCAGATACAGTTTAGAGAATCTAAACAACTGGCACAGGAAAAGCTGTTTTAGAAACAGACCTCCTCGATCCATGTTTGTCCTGTAATCGACAGTTGGGCTGTCCTGCTTCTGGTGCCGATAAGCATATTTAATGGTTTTGCTTTGTCAGCCCTTATTATGCTTTGCGTTACCTTGGAAACTGATCAGTGTTAGAGAACTGTAAGACAACTCTCTACCCATTTCTACTGTACCGGCACATTTATGACACAGGACTGGTGAAAGGTGTGGTATGGCAATCCCAGCATACAATGCTCTCTGCGTACCAACAGGGCCTATCTAGCAAAAGTCCGTGGTTCGGTGACATGAACCGTGTGAGGCATCTCTTGACACTCGCGGTCCTTGCAAGAAGCTTAACCTAACCTGGCATCATCTGCAAGGCAGCAAATACAGAGGCTTGAAAACCTGCCCTGTGTACAATGAGGAAGACAACTACATCGTCACCCCTTCCACCATCATTAAAGGATGCTTTTCTGCCTGTTCTTCAGGAGCAGTAGGTAGCTGACATCTGCTATTCTTAAAATCTTATGACTGTTTTCCAGCTTTTTAATACTATACTACAAATCCTCTGCCCCTCAGCCTCTTTACCAATCTAAACGTCTTACATCAGTGGCTTTGCTCTGTAAGAAAAGGATCTCCAATGATTCCGAAGAACTCCTATTCACCCTGAAGGAATAGCTTCTTCCAGGCTCTGTGTCCTGCTGGAGTGGATTGTGTAACGTGGCTACCATTGATTCATTTCACAGCAGCCACCCCAACAGTTGATCATGACTCAGTTACCACCAGCCTGGAGTGGAACTGCTAACTGCTCTGAAGCTCAAAGGCTAAGTCAGATATCTGTTAGATCCCTCTACTCTCCATAACGATAGTTTACCCTTTAAGCTGCCTGTTGCTTAGGCCCAGAAGACAATTTTAATTTCATTGCTTATTTCTCAAAAGTCTCCTCTGACAAATGGCAGAGGGGAGGTCCTCGCAAAGCAATCTGCAGTTCCTGAGCAGCTGGTAAGAGCTGGTTCTGATCAGACTAACATAACTACCTCATCTTTTTTTGCTTTTAAGAATTAAAAACATTGCAAAACTGAAGCACAATTACTGTTCATACTGAAAAAAGCAGCTGGTCTTATAAACCCACCCAAAACATTTACTTCAACATACCATGATACAGAACAATCTCTAGAGTCCTACTATCAAAAGCTTCTACAGAAGCACAATAAAGAAAGAGCTAAACCAAATTCTCATAACTGAATTAATGACGCTGTTTGGCAATTAGACAGTACAGGGTCCCCTACGAAAAAGTCAGTTTACCAAGGCAAGGAAAAGCAGGAAGAACACTGGCCGGTTTCAATTTAAATTAATTTTTCTTCATATCCAAAACCTGCAGGTCAGCTGACCACCACTTGAAGCAACTGTTTCTCTTTTAGGGATGCAAATAAGAACCTCAGAACAGTCATTCTGCAGTTAAAACCGCATCCTGACACCCAGCACCTGCCTCTCTTGTTCCTGTGGCTGCTCTGCTCCCTCGCTCTTCCTACAGCCGCCTTCCCCACTTACTGGCCAAGCCAACTAGAAGGGAATAGGATTCCTCTGCTAGACCACCTAGCAACATACCAATAAACCCTGTCTTTGTCCTGATCTTTAGCATGTGCACCAATTGCTTTTAAACACATATCTATTAAATATTCCAAGTGTAAAAGATGCAGTGAATTCCTCTTCACGTCTCTTTGTTCCATCTCCTATACACCTCCAAACAAAGTACACAGTCTAAAAAGCCAGTGCTCACCCAGCCAAGCTGACCTCTTTTTTTTTTTTTTTTAAGGGGCTACACATCTTTTAACACTGAAGACAAATTAAGAAAAAAAAAATGCTGTTATTTGTCTCTGCATAGTTGTCTTGTGCTTGTGTATTAGCATTACAGATTTTCATTTTAGGTGGAAAAGTCCTCGAGGGCAGAAATATTGCCCTACCTACCTACACTGTTAAATGTCTTCATTGTTAGGACTCAGATAAAATGAAATTCCCTAAAGCACATCAGAATTTGCTAAACATAACATTGTGTGTGTGCAGGCAGTATGCACTTAGCCCGGAAGCCATGGTAGCTAGCCATTTTAGAAATCTACCGAGTTCGTACAGCCTTTCATAGGCCTCTCACCAACACAGGTTATTAGGCACTACATGCCATCCACTCCTACAAAGCCCACTAGCACACCTACGCAATGTATTAGCTTAATTTTAATTCCCTTATGAGCAAAGATGCATTTTGTATCCTGTACAACTTATAAACAGGAATCTTCCTCATCTTAAGCAGTTCAACAATTGATTTTAAACGCGCTTTTAAGCTCTAACATGGTCATATTCTGCCTAACAGTGCCAGAAATCAAAATATTACTTGCTGCAGAACCACCTCTGACTGAGAGGTGATTTATTAAAATAATTTCATAGTCATAATTAAACAAGAAAGGGCCAATGACCTGAGTTTTCTATCTTGATTTCTCCCCAGCACAGCAGTTTGGCTACAGAGTAGCCCCAAAAATGTAACTATCCCGCTCACAATGCCACAGAAACCTGTTTTCTATTATAGTTCCTTGGTTTTGCTTCAAACATTCGATCAGTCCCTGAATTTACACGATGAACTGCCTTACCACAAAGATCTCTTCAAAATTAAGACTCCAGTGAGATTTTTAGAAGGAGCCTTCTTACAGCAAGGACGAAAATCCATGGCTATTTTATCATACAAACACAGATCCTTACCTTATTTTGCAGAAACAGCGAATAACAAAAATCCACAGGCCCAATGAAGCAAAGCCAGAATTCAGCAGTTAAGCACCACCACTTACAAAATAATTGTCCTTCTAGTGTCCCTACACAGAGGGATGAAAAAGCCTGCTGCAGAGGGGAAAGAAATTTCTGACACACAGCAGAGGCACAACCACCTGACTTGATGAGTCATCAGTCTCTCTCTCTCCCACCAGCACCGACGAATGCCGCAATAGCAAATCAAGCTACCTAGAGCCCAGCTGAACTCCCATCTGTGCCCTCCTTACTGCACAGGACCGAGCACAAGAAATTAAAAAAGCATTCAGCATTCACATTAAGGACCTCCTACAAAGCCAATAATCCCAATGTCCCAAGTGGTGCATGCTACTACATAAAAATCCTTGAAAGAGAGATGCATGCGTTCTGCTGGAATCCATTTACCTACCAGTCCTCCAGTGTAATACATCCATGTCAGTGCGTGCTCTGTTCTGGAACAGCTTAACAGAACAACTGTTTAACAACAGACTGCACAGGGAGGCGCTGAAGACACCGCAATACTAATTGCTTGAGTATGTAGAACAGGTATTGATTCTTGTCAAAACAGTGAGTCTTGTGGGGCTTACTGCTGCTAATATAAGAACCCCTTCCCCTAGTCAGCATCCAACACCTTAGTGAAGTAGACTGATGTGCCACCTTGAGTGACAGCTGCTAGAATCCGCTATCAAAGATTGACAGGCACTGACATTGTCCTGTATGTCATACACAAGACAAGCAGCTACGCGGGCCCTCCCTCAAGAAGCCGCACGAGTTGAAGAGTTGCCTGCAGTCTTCACAACCTCTCAAGACTATCTTCGCAAGCTCTAGCATTAGCAACACATCAAATTGGCACAAAAGCTTAAATACACCAACCAAAACTGTAGGAAAATAGCACAAGAACAGCAATTCAGAAGCAGCAGCATTAAATTAACAAGTCACCAGTGCTAGGATTCATTCTGCTGGAGTAACTTTGAACTAAGGTCACAGATTTTACTGTATCTGAAACAGACTAACATGTTTTGACTTCCTAGGGTAGAAAAATGGAGTCAGAATATAAGCCCTTACATTCAGTATCCAGGAAAACTTAATAGGCATACACAATAAAAAGTAGCCAAATAAAGTTTTCCAAAGAAAATCCCTCCTCCTCTTCTTAGTAAAAACCTAGACATTACAGGATAGTAAAGACCACAGCCCACACCGGACAGTCAGCTTAGCGTCGCATTTGAGTCATGCTTTAAAATCAAGACTGCCAACATTTACTGTGTTCACCTGAGCAGACTTGGGTACAGTGCTCAAGTCCCAGTGTCCAGCTGTATGAGGATGTGTTGCAAAGACCTCATAAATAACAGGATAATCACTGCCATAGATTTCCTGTAACTTGGACACTTTACACTTCCCCTTCCAGCAGCTGATATTTTTAAGAGGAAGTATTAAAAAAAATACAGTGCCGAAGTTACTAGACAAATGCAGAAGTTCGGCAGCATTTCTGCATCTAGAATCCGGGATATCGTCCCAGAAGAAACAGCATTCCCAGAACTCTAACACAGGTCACTTGGAAGGGAAGCCAAATAGTATTCTCAGGAAATCTTCTCCTTCATACCATGCAGAGTTATAGTTTTACTATGATACAGCAGGGAAAATTATTCCAGAGTTCTCAGTCACCAAACAACAGAATCACTGAGGTTGGAAGGCACCTCTGGAGATCATCTAGTTCCAAGCCCATGCTCAAAGCAAGCGAGAGCAGGCTCCTCAGGGTCACGTCCAGCTGGGTTTTGATTATCTCCAAGGATGGAGACCACACAACTCTCTGGGGAACCTGTTCAGCATTCAGTCACCCTTACAGTAAAACGTGTTTTCTTATGTTTAAAGGAAATTCCCTGTATTTCAGTTTGTGCCCATTGCTTCTTATTTCAGCAGATACCACTGAGAAGAGTCTGGCTCCATCTTCTTTGCTCCCTCCCACTAGGTATTTATATACTTCACAATAAGATTCTCTGAGCCTTCTCTTCCCGAGGCTATATAATCCCAGTTCTCTCAGCCTCTCCTCATGTGAAAGTTGCTCCAAACCTTTAATGGTCTTTATGGCCCTTTTCTGTACCCACCCCGTTAAGTCCTTCTTCTACTGGAGAAGCCAGAACAAGACACAGCACTCCAGATGTGGTTTCCCCAGAGCTTAATCAACAGGAAAAACCACCTCCCTGAACCTGCTGGCAGCGTTCTTCACAATGCAGCCCAGAATAGCGCTGGCCTCTTTTACCACAAGGACACCTTGCCAGCTCATGTTCAACGTGGTGTCCACCAGAACCTCTAGTCCTTTTCTGCAAAGCCACATTACAGCCAGTCGGTCCACAGCTTGTAGCAGGGCATGTGGTTATTCCTCCCCAGGTGCAGGACTTGGCATTTCCCTTTATCGAACTTCATGAGATTCTTGTCAGCCTATTTTTCCACTCTGTCGTGGTTCCTCTGTACGGCGGCAGAGTCCCCTGCTATATCAAACACCTTCAACTTTGTATCATCTGTACTCTAAGGAAACCAGGCAGGAGTTGCCTCCTGTGCTCAACACAACGATGTGGCTTAGTCTCCTCTTCACAGAGACATCAAGAAACAAAATGTACCAACCTTCTTGCCATAAGGTTACGAGTTAGAAGTATCATTGTTTCTTAAACTCAACAATACGGACATTCTTCCATTTAATTATGCATACAATTCCAGTTGCCACGGGGCACTTTGAGGCCACCTCTGCTCTCGACAGGTCAGGAATCTGCTTAGGTGATGCTCAACTACATACTGCAACCATACAAGACAATTCATCTTTCACACAACTTGTTTCTTGGGTACTATAAAGCCCCTGCCTCTCACATGAGGCTTGCTACTCAGCACATGTACAGGTAAATCCAGGTGTATTCAAGAAAAAAGATAGGAAATAGAATAACGCTGCCACTGTCTGCACAGTACACAATGGCTACAAAGGGAGGCTGTACAACATGGCAATTCATGAAGCCCCTCACAAGCTCCTACTGCCTTCTTCCTCAAAACAGATGCGGACTTACCTCTGGGTATGCCAATACATACAAGCCTGATACTTCAAGCAAACATCGTGCCCTGCACACAAGCTAAATATATATAAAATATATTTATATTTAATACATATATACAGCATAAAAGACTCTCTCCCCTACCACAAAGATGGAGTGTGAAGTCTGTCCATGCAAGAAGTACCACCACCACAAATTGTTATTCAAGCATCCAAGCTTTTATTCAGAAACCTGGGAGATTCCTCCAGTTAGTCCAGAACAGGACTAGAAAAAAAGTTGTGTTTGAACATAACCGAGAAGTTAGCAGCAGCGATACATCTAGGTAGAAAGGCCGGCAAGGCATTCATTGCATAACTGCTTTGACCCACTGAAGATTTGATCAGCTCAGTAGATAACCGGCCTTCTGACTTCAAATGCAGTTATCACGCTATATCTAGAACTGATAAAGATCCTAGTTTTATCAATTAAAATACTCCTGTTGCAAGAGAAAGCCCCATTGTCCATGTGAAAAAAAATCAGCTGACTGGCTATATGCTACAGTTTTCCATAATAGGGTTTTCTACACTGATTCTTTCCTCTCAGCCCAGAAGGCTTCTCCGGATGAGCTCTAGAGGTGGAAATGGATGAGCTTCCCCTTATTTCTTACTTGCTACACTGCTTCACAAGTTTCCTACTGTGAAAAATTTGATGTTCCTTTCAGCCTGCTACACATCTTGCCCCTTCTTTGGCTTGATAGACTTTCACTCAAAAGAAATGATGCAACTGAGATCCAAGCGGCAACACAGAATATGAATACAATATTTATTTCTGTGTCCCACAGTGCCCTTCTTTTCTTATCCTGATCCTGTCATCTAGCTGCTAGGGCTGAAAAGTTCTGCAGCCATCTGCTTAGTGCAATCCTCAGTCATTTCCCCTAGATGAGCAACATTTTCATTAACCTCACTAACATTACTGCAGTGCTAAAATCCACCCTTGCTTTTATTAAATAAAAGTCACTCTACTTTTAGGTGCATTTGGCATCGTTACTTGAAATACTTTTTGTTGCTCTAACCTTTAAGATGACAAACATCAAAATGAGATGAACGCAAAGCTGTAAGCAATTATAGCAGCAAACTTTACTACAGTTCAGTAGAGTAACTTCTGAATAGTTGAAGATTCTTACCTTGACAGACAAAAGGTGTGTGATTTCATAAAACAACTATTGCTAGATTTGTAAGTCAAGCTCAGTTTTACATGCAGAAACATATTAGTAATTTGGGCTCATTAAAACACATCTGCTCCTCTACAAGCCTCACCACTGCCTAACCCCTTATCCCTAAATGTGGTAGCTAAAATACTGAGCACAAGTTTGGAATAAGTATTTCATCATTACACTTAACTTTCAGAACAGTCTTTAAAGTTGGGATATTACAGAATCTTCAGTTTATTATATGAAGTATTTGACGGCTACTTTGAAGAGCATGTTTGCATGAATGTCTTTGAGAAAGATCTAATACCCCTAGCAGATAGAAGTACTCTTTTACAGCACTTTGGTATAATGAAACACCTGGTTGGAATCACAACACACATATTGGCATTGGATTCCAGTAAAAGGAAATTAAGTTGAGGTCGACTTTTCCTGTAACAGAAAACTTCATCTTTAAGTTAAGCCACATTTGGAGATTTTATGTTCAATTATCTGAAGTATTTACAGCTTCTTTAGAATAGCCAGAGCCCCTCAAACATATTAAATTTTAGTATTGTTTAAACTACGTGTTGTGGTGGTTGTCTGAATACCTACAAGGTGATGCAAATTTATCTCACAATAAAAAAAACCCTCAAGACTTCAAGGGTCTAGAGCAAAGTGACATAATAGAATTGTGTTTTTAGAAGTCCTTACCAATGTTATCTGCATTTAGCCAGAAATACCGGTTTCATTTTTTTTTCTGAAGAGCTGCTTTTTAAGGTATTACTTTCATAGAGAGAAACAAAATAATGATGTAGTGTAATAATGAGAATAACCAAATGTTTGTCCCACTAACTGAACTTCTCGGAAGATGCAGTTACTTTGCTAGAATATTAAGAAATAGTCAAGTCGTTCTTCAGGCCGTTAAAGGAAACTTGCATACCTGAAAGCTTTTGTCCAGCTATAATAAATTATTCTAGTAAGGGCACAGTTTACTCTCTATAAAGCTAACACCTTTTCCCATAACCTTTCTATCCCTCATCACACTAGACCATCCCAACCACTGTTCTTCAGGCTTAGAGCACAGAATGCAGACCAGCAGCACAGACGTTCAGACCACCTATCTTTTACGTAGTCTTAAGCAACAACAAACCACTCTAGTAAGCAAGCGCAGCTTATAGCATCCCAAAGATGGAACACAGCGAGAGGAACACTACATCTTCACAGTGCAGATTTCAGCATTTTTCTTGGGATGCCATCTGGCAGAAAGAGTTAGTTGGACAGACTGGGCAGCTGAAACGCACCAACGTTTCAACTTGGCCATGCGAATCCTTACAATATGAGCGATGTTCAACTGATTAAGAAGGACAAAGATAAGACTTTCACATTGCAGAGATACCCTCTAGGAACACCACTTCTCTGTTAAGCGTTTGCATCTGCAATGGGTCTATTTTTGGCAGACGTTTTAGTTCATTTAACTGTTTAGCAGGACAAGTCTCGGCTCACTGGGGTAGCAATGGTCTATAGCCCAGTACTATAAAAATATGGCCACAATGGCAGCTTCCCATACTAGTTTTCGTATTTCCTGATTACTTCTGATTTGAACATTTTAAGACACCCACAATGGACTCTCCAAAATGCTGTAAAGTATGACAAAGTTAAGTAACTGTCAACAGGCAGCATGCACGTATTAGATCACTGTCAGACAAATTATTTCTGAAGAGAGTAAGCAGTGACACTGAAATTCACTGTTACACAAGTTCAGAAGTATATTCAAGCTGATGAACCAAGAAAATAAATTCAGCAGCTAAAACTCATCTGCCATTTGGTTAATTGATAGTAACAAAGTCTGTTAGACTATGACTTTCAGGATTTATCCATATACATCTTACTGGTTTTCAGAGTAAGTTTATTGTTTCAGTAAAGACAGACCTTATAAGGCAAAGCAGCCATCTAATATATGGAAGCTAAGAAGTTAGCAGCAAATGGTCAATCTTTCTAAGAAGTGGGGGTGTTTAACTTTGGGAGAATTTGACAAAAACAGGAGAAATAAATGCATAGATGAAATAAAGTAACCTAACAAAAAATATTTATGAGATTGTAGACCTTATTGCCATGACATATGACCAAACCCAAGAATTTAGTATAAACTTAACTGTCCACTTTCAAAGGGGAGGAGGGAGGGAACATAACAAAAAGAACAAAAAACCCACAAACTTTCCAGAACTTAAAAGAGGGTACAACAGTGACAACCAGAAGATCCAGTCTAAGCCAGTTTTGCATGTTGGACCTTTAGGTGATTACTGGCTTAATCTGTACAGGAAGAAAAAGATGAAAAGTTTAGACTCATTCTGCTTCCCTTGCTGGAGTAGATCCCCATTTCTCTCTGTCCAGCTGGAAGGCTAAAGAAGTCACGTGTGTTGAGACAGTGAGTAAGAGTAAACGAGCATGATATTCCAGTTGACTACATCGTCTGTTTTCCTTGGTATAGTTCCATTCTAAAAAAATCATGTGGATACCATTGTTCAACAACACCTCAATATTTCCAAGTCTAAAATCCCCCACTTTTCTTTGTAACCAATGATACAAATATGGAGGAAAGCAAATCTATTTCAGTTTCAGGCAATGTAGGGGTTTTTTAAAGATAGAGAGAGAAAGAAAAAGAGCAACTACTACTTGGCCAGCAATAGCATGCAACGTTTTTTGGTCAATGCCAGAGTAACCAAAGATATGAACTAGGTTATCCTGTAATTCTTTTACTCTTTTTAAAAGGCCAGGTGTGCACAATTAGGAACACAGCTTTAGTTCACAAACAAGCAATTTAAAAGCACAAGGGAAAAACGTTGGTAGGAATTTTCAGGGCTCAAGAACCCAACTGTATTACGGTATTATGGTATTAAAACACAAGAGGTGAAGCGTAGTGCCTCTAAATGTATCTCCAGGGGAATCATCTAGTAATCTCCTGGTCTACAGCGGCTTTGGATGACATGCGTGTCTGGAAGATAAATGGACAATGTCATACTGGGAAAAAAATTTAGACAATAGAAGCACACTGAAGCCTGCAGACTTTGTAAGTCTGGATTAATGAGGTATTAAACAGTTAATATATACTCAGACCGAGATAAAAGCTAAATTTAAGCTAATGCTGTATAAAAATTAAGGAAGTAGTACTAATCATTCATGGCCAAACCCTAACATTAGCACTATCTGTAGAACATAGCTCTTGATTTGGAAAATGGAAAGGCTGCATTTACAGGAAACAGAGATCTTGTGTCGCTATTGCAACACAAGACTTCAACCCCCATTTGAACAGTCAGCTGATGCCAGCAGTCATTTTCCAGCATTGTCGTAATTTCTCCTTCCCCACCCTCTCAAGCTGATGTCCATAGTAGTTTATAATTTTTGAACGCCATGCTTTGTCCCCTGATTACAGGATTAAAGACTAGTGGTTTTTTCCCCACATAAGAGAGTAAATTGTTTTCAAGATGACCTGACATAATAAACTGACAAGCACAGCAAAAATAATCTGCAATATTTTTGGTAATTCAAAGACCTGTAGACACTGATCTCACTTCACATATTCTGAAGTAGAAAAAAATATAATGTAGGTTCTATTAAACATTTATGCTTGCTGCTCACTGAAAAGGCCTTTAAAAGTACCATATAGAGAAGGCAAATATTCAGCTGCTGCCGATCTGCACAGCGCCAAAGTCAGCACAAATACAGTAACTTACAATATATAGAGGATCTGCCTCAGTTATTCAGACTTCCACTTGCAAATGCCAGCCTACACTCAGCACGTTTGTGTTGAAGTGCTACAAATGGGTGGGCTAATAAACCACCTTTAGCAGGCTGTCAGCAGGTTTTCTTCCTTTTCCACTCCCTCTCCACTTCTTCAGGTGGTATTAGCATTTGAAATACCATGCTAGATCAAATAGCCAGTGTACTTTGCTGAAGTATTGCATTACAATGAAGAAGCCTATCACCAAATTGCTTTTATTCCCAGCTGGAGCGCAAATTCTCTGACGGAAGCAAGTAAAATCTTAGGAAGAAATCACTTTGGGCAAACACATTGAATGGATAGATCGTGATACATACGTGTCATTTACTCCGAAGTCGCAGCTATCTGCATGGTGTACAATATCATCTAGAACCCAGTCACGTAAAATTTCTTTCTTGCCTTTAAGTGAATTCTAAGTGTGACATTTGGAACACCTCGTCCAAATCAGGATTGTGTCACTGTCTATAGCCATATGAAACACTTGATTTGCCACCAGTATTTTCAACTGCAAAACAACAGGTGGGCTCCTTTTACTAAGGAAGAGTCATGGTCAGAAGCAAGTAGCAGTGTTCCTGTTCCATAACCTTGCTGCTCGCTCCCTGCAGGGCTACAGTCAAGGCACAGAATTCAGTTCCACTCACCCAAGATGGTGGGGTGATCCGGCACAGAAACCCAGCCACTGTCACCGCTTCTCTTTATAATGGAGCCTGGTATATCCCTGGGGTATCTTGTTGGGAGCGCTCAGGAGGCTTCTTAGTGGGGGAAACCCTACTCAGGGGGCTGCTTTGCTTTCCAGGCCTTTTCTCCCTGAGAAACGGGACCAGGAAGAGCACGGCCGCCGTCAGCGGGCTCTCCCGCCGGGGAACGGCTCCGTACGGAGGACGCACACAGCGCTGCGCGTTACTCGCTGCAGTCGGAGCCGAAGAGGCGGCGGGCTGGGCCTCCCCTCACAGGGCAGCCTTCTGCCCTTACCGCGCCCTGGGCAGGCGGGGCGGGAGGTGAAGGTCGGCCGCTCAGGGGCTCTGGCCGCCGCCAAGGAGACACCCGCTCCGCGGGGAGCCTCAGGGAACAGCTCCGCGGGGAAACCGCCCGCCCCTCCCGGGCGGGTAACGGCCCGAGAGAGGGGA
>WAAD01031998.1:100611-118728 GCA_013389945.1 Fregata magnificens
GGAGGGGGCCGAGCGGTGCCGCTGCCGCCGGCAGCCGCCGTCGCCCCAGGGCTGGGGGCTGGGGACCGGGGGAGGGGGGTGTCACTGCGTCCCTCCCGCACTCTGGGAGTCCCTTTCGGGGGAGAACAGCCGGCCGTCCCTTCGCTGCTCGGTGGTGGCCTTTCAGCTGAGCAAGAGCTCCCTGCAGGAGCCCCCCCTCACTCTAAAATTTATTCTGCCGCCGGAAGCAAAAACTCTCTCCGTGCTCAGCCCTGCTCCGCCGAGCCGGTGGGACGCAGCGCGGCTCTTCGTGCTCCTGAGTGATTTCGGCTTGCGGGCTCTAGCCATCTGCAAAACGAACGGAGAAAGCGGTCAGCCGGGGGGGATGCTGGCTGGTCTTTCGTACTTGTCTGGCGGCAGCGAAGAAGCGCTGTTGGGTCTGTGCGAGAAAGCTGCCGGCCTCGGACGAGTGGTTTTGCAATGCTTTTGTTTGTAACATCCTCTTAGCACTTTTGTTTGTTTAAGTCTTTAAGTGTTTATCTACATGGAGGCTGTACAACATGGATAGATGAAAACGAGCTGTGTTTGGTGTCTGATTTCTGTAGCACGCTGCTTTGGGCCTGGCTTCACTTCTCGGTGGCTCTTGAAAACGTAGAGATTTCAGATGTGGTTGGCTGAAACAATTTCCTGCACAGTGGAGGCAGCAAGGTGCGGTGTTTGAATACGAGACTGGAGGCCTTTAGAGTCACAGTTGTGCTCTGGTGTCAGATGACCTGCCTGACCTTGCACAGGTCACTTTGGGACAGGTTTTTCAATGTTGGTGAAATCACCTAATGTTTATTAATTTCAGCATCACCTGTGCTCCACAAGATGTGATCCTTCCACTCCGAGTTGCACTTTCTTCATATGCACGAAGGAGGTTTTCCACAGCTGTTTCTCAAAGGAGTATTAAACCAGTCCCCTTGAAATTGGTGTTATGCAATGCTGGGTATTATTATTCCAGTTTGGCAGCTTAAGGCAGGGTGAATGGCAGCTGAAGCACTTAAGCTTTTACTAAGAAATGGTAAGGGGTTTAGCTTATTAGCAGTTGGGGTGAGGTCACACAACAAGACTGCTTGACAACAGATACTTAGCTATTTCTTACAGCATGTTAGCAGCTTCAAACCTCATGAGGGGCTGGCAGGTATCTGTAGAAAGAGGTTCAGCAATGATTGCCAATAAACTGACTCTCAGCTGACATTAAATAGGTGTGTCTGGGATATCGGGCAATCCTTTATTGAAATCCTGCATGAAACAGGGCACCCTGCCTCTTAGTCACCTTTTAATGAGGATGACAGAGTTTGCGAGAAGAGCAACAGCACTGATCAGCCAAGATGAAGTGGCAGTTGACGTGATCGTTGTTCAGCAGCGCTCCTGACAAAACTGAGTTTCCTTTTATCCTCTGTCGACCATTCTGCTGTTTTCTACAGCTTAGCCCTGCTTTGACTCTATGTCAGTCGTGAGTTGAGGGACAGGGTTACTGGGGCCTGGATGCGTGAGGTGGAAAGCGGCCCAGGCATGTCAGGCTGGAGCCGTGGAGGTCTCCTAGCAGGTCACAGCCAGAGCTGTCTGCCATGCTGCGGCACTCCCTGAGAAGCTGAGTCCTGGCTTTGCTTGTGCTGCTCAGCAGTTCTTATATCAGGGAGCTTTTTACTTTCTGTAACTTTTTTTTTTTTAATGGAGAAAAAACCCACACACCCATCTTCTGCTTCCAAAGCACCAAACTTTATTTCTGTTACTTTACTTTTACTTACAGGCAGCTTTATCACTGATTCAACTTCAGAACTGATCCTTTCGGGTTCTGTACTTGTGTATTTCCACTCTTCTGATACTCCTTCGTCTCTTTCAAGAGCAGCATATTCCTGTCTTGTCAAAACACTGTTAGGACCACGCAGCAAGTTCTTGTGCAGAATCAAAAATCTTCATATTGAATCCAGCTGTTCTCTAAAAATTGAGGTTGAAGCAAATAGGCCGATAGAACTCAAATTGAAAAATAACCCAATTAAATACAATGAGAGAATCAAAGGACTACACAAAGATTTCAGAAGGAATATATTAAATTACGTAGGGGTACTCTGCAATAAAACCAATTGTTAGTCAAGCTGCAAAGATCGGAGAAGATCCCTAAAAAACAAGTACTGCCAGAAGATAGGTCCAAAAATAGATCTAAAGCTTCAACTCCCAACATACAGAAACTAATGTGGTGTTCGAAGGGATCCGATCTGTCTTCAGTATTGAATCCAAAATTGTGGATCAGTTCTTTTGAACAAACTGACTCCATCTGAGAACTTTTTCTGGGAGTGTATGCGTTGCATAGTAACCCACACCACAAAGTGCAGAGATAATTTTGGGAGCACTAAGACCCATAACATCAGCTGTAATTATGAACAGTCTGCTTTGGCAGAGAAAGAATTAAAAAAGAATCTAGCAAGTTCACTGACATTTTGAAATTTCAGATCTAAAAGAGAGTGTGTAGTCAACGTGTGTTGCTTGCAGCCCTCTTTCTTAGCTCTCTGAATTCAAAATAGCACATAGCAGTGCATTAATAATGCATAGAGGGTTGTAGTGTCTGTCATCAGGGTATTTGAGATTAGGTGACTTGTTTTACAGAGGACCTCAAGTTTCAGAGGTAGTGAAAGATTTTTTTGCTTTCTGAGCTGCTTAAAATTTTGTGGGTTTTTCTCTTACGTGATGAGTTGAACACCCGCTTCTGAACTGGCAATTGCTGTTACTTCCCACCTGCTTTTGTGATACTTGGCTTTATGTTCACCCTATCCTCATCTTCTGAATGATTTTAATAGTTTAGAGACTTGTTATGTTTCCCTTTTTTTTTTTTTTTTTTTTTTTGAGTTGAAAAACTGAGGTAATTCACTGTTCTGTCAGTGAACTTCATGATTCTCTAGAGATTCATTTCTTTTTTCATGTATTGTATTCCTAAATGTTGTTATTGTTAGTTCTGGAATTTGAAAATCTATTTTAGAACTGGATTTGCACGAGGAAAAATACCAGTGGGAGGGGCTCGGGTTCTACTATCTGTAGTAATTTGCCTGCTTTTGTAGAGCAGATGTAAATAATACTCCCTGCACTTTACTGCTTTTGCAGTGTTGATTCACTTGTTGCTCAGTGTTTTTGTATTTTCATTGCAGTTGTTATGCTACTGGTTTTAAGGAAAGAAAACAGGAAAAACTTGCATCAGTTCTTAAGCATTTGCTGGTCGCTGTCTGTGGCTGTTTGATGTTTTACAATAATCATAGAATCATTAAGGTTGGAAAAGACCTCTAAGATCATCAAGTCCAACCGTCAACCCAACACCACCATGCCTCCTAAACCAGGTCCTGGAGTGCCACGTCTACACCTTTTTTGAACGCCTCTAGGGATGGTGACTCCACCACCTCTCTGGGCTGCCTGTTCCAATGCCTAACCACTCTTTCAGTAAACCAATTTTTCCTGATAGCCAATCTAAACCTCCCCTGACGCAACTTGAGGCTGTTTCCTCTTGTTCTATCGCTTGTTACTTGGGAGAAGAGACCAACACCTACCTCACCACAACCTCCTTTCAGGTAGTTGTAGAGAGTGATAAAGTCTCCTCTTCTCCAAACTAAACAACCCCAGTTCCCTCAGCTGCTCCTCATAAGACTTGTTCTCCAGACCCTTCACCAGCTTCGTTGCCCTTCTCTGGACACGCTCCAGCACCTCAATGTCCTTCTTGCAGTGAGGGGCCCAAAACTGAACACAGTATTCGAGGTGCAGCCTCACCAGTGCCGAGTACAGGGGCATGATCACTTCCCTACTCCTGCTGGCCACACTATTCCTGATACAACCCAGGATGCTGTTGGCCTTCTTGGCCACCTGGGCACACTGCTGGCTCATGTTCAGCCGGCTGTCAACCAGCACCCCCAGGTCCTTTTCTGCTGGGCAGCTCTCCAGCCTCTCTTCCCCAAGCCTGCAGCATTGCATGGGGTTGCTGTGACCCAAGTGCAGGACCTGGCACTTGGCCTTGTTGAACCTCATACAGCTGACCTCGGCCCATCGATCCAGCCTGTCCAGATCCCTCTGCAGAGCCTTCCTACCCTCGAGCAGATCGACGCTCCCGCCCAGCTTGGTATCATCTGCAAACTTGCTGAGGGTGCACTCAATCCCCTCATCCAGATCATTGATAAAGATGTTAAACAAGGCTGGTCCCAAAACTGAGCCCTGGGGAACACCACTTGTGACCAGCCACCAACTGGATTTAACTCCATTCACCACCACTCTCTGGGCTCTGCCATCCAGCCAGTTTTTTACCCAGCGAGCCAGTTTTTTACCCAGCGTAAAAAGCATAAGAGTGTTTTCCTGACCTGTTTCAGTTCAGGTGAAGCCTGTGAGAAGAAGTCATCCAGCCTTTCCCTGCTGCCCTTACCTAAAAACCACATTACACAAGGGGTGTAATGCAGGACACACGTGCTCCGTTGTATGCTTGTACCTGCTATGTGACTGGGAGTGTCAGCTCGTATATAGAGCATGTAGTGCATGTTACAAGCAGGGCCCAGTGCCTGTGCTCCTGTGTGTATGTGTTATTTTGTCACATTGACCAAACCCCTCTCTAGTTTTGATGTGAAACACCTGTGGGATTGTCATGTGGCAGCATATGTTTAGCCACATCATGAAAAACTTATTGAAACAGGGAGCCGAGTGCTGAGTGTTATACCTCTGTCTTAGAAAGTAACGTGCACTACTTTTCTATAAGAAACTTCTAGGAGACTGCCTCTAAACTTCCATATGTTGCAGTTAAGTCTTACGCTTTGTAGTTCCCAAGGGTCCTGACTTGCTGCAGAAGAGCCCTTCAGACTAGATGCTACACAAAAGGTAGCTTCTGCCACAGAGAACTTCATAACTGAGAGGCTTTGTGGGCTAGTGCTATTCTGGCTGCCTTTGTAGAAGAGACATCACAGCTGGGGAATACTGAGCATAACAGAAAAATAACAATAGTGTATTTAAAGTACGGTGAGTAGTTATGGGTAAGCTCTGATATCTCTCTGCTTGTTTTGCCTGGATCCACGAAGTAAACCCTTCAAGGTCCTGAAGCTGTGCGTGTTTCTCACGAGAACAGGGAGTTTTTTTTCTCTAGTCTTCTGAGTTAGTATTACAGAGTTTGTGCAGAACTGTTGATGTGTTTCCATTTGCAAGGCACAGTGCTAAGCTTAACGTGTATGGGACGAAGTTCCAAGTTTATGAGAAAACTGCTGAATTGTCATATGCACTGGAGGCAGGACAAAAAAGGTAATTGAGCTTGAAAATCATCGTTTGGTTTTAGGATTTTGCTGAACCTAGAAGTGTCAAAGTGTGAGCTATACTTCCTGCATTTAATTTAATGGATGGTAAATTTAGACCTTGCCCATATGCATGCTTACAAGTAGCTTAATATCTTCTAAATTAAGTTTATAAAAACTCAGTGGAGTTTATTGTAGGTACTTTAACCTAATTTATAACTCTTACCACTTCGAGTTTAATTCCATAACCAGACTAAGACATTTCATGAAGTAGGAAGGACTGGGAGGATAGGAAGGTAGCATAGGGATTGTAGCCATTTTATTGAAGCACTTTAGAATCCAGTCTTGGCTTTTGAGTGCTGTTTGACCATTCGGTTCTTTTTACATGTATATGTGGCTTGTTAGTATATACATTGCCTTGCTAGGTTGGGACATTTCTTCTGCGAAAAATGTAGTATCTTTAGTTAATCACCAAATGCCACAGACTCTACTGCCATCTCCTGAGGACAAGAGAAATGATGCGTCCTCCTTTGCCACATTAAATTTATTCTAAAATGGGGTATAATGGTTGAGGGTTGAGCCAGAAAAATACTTTTATCCAAGTGGAAATGATTCAGAACTTGAAGAGCCTGCCCATTTGGCAAGCATTAGAAGTGTTCAGACCAATAATCTGAGAAGGCGCTAGATATTTTTACCCGGAGGAGGAGGGAAGGACAGAAGTTGGATCTTTATATTTGTTTGGGAATTGATAAGAGAGACATGCGGTACCTCCTTGCATCCCTTCTGCTCTAAGTGAGGCAGGCGATGTCAGGATTACTTTCTGCTCCCTGCTGAAAGAGGGGAAGGGAAGAAGTGACCTATGTGGGAGTTTTAGAGCAGCAAAAGTTTGTCGGGAGGGAGATTTGAGGTGAGGAAGCGGGGGCGGGAAAGAGAGAAGCAGTCCATGCATAGAAGAATTGCTGGTTATTTGGAGACTCTTGGACTTGAAGACCTGAGAGCGGAGAAGCACGGCATTGAAATGGGGTAACTGTGTATTTGTGTGAAAGCATATTGAATTAATTCATTATGGGAAGGAAATGAAACGAGGCTTTATAGAAAAGAGAGCCAAAACCATTTCCACAACACTGTCACTAGGTGACTAAGATTAAGATATTTGAATTTTCTTCGGGATAGAGTGATTTTTTTTTTTAAACGGATTGAAAAATACTGTGCTGCATGGTAAGAGCTTGATGCATGAAGTGCTTCCTGAGCTCACTTGGCCTTCCTCCTCCCTCTCCTCATTCTTTTCCAGGCTCCATGTGATTTTTGGCCCTTAGCAAACTAGAATCTTGATCCCTGAAAAAATTTTGCATTTCCACCATCTGACCATTCTATTTATCTTCTCTTGAGAGTATGGGGTGAGACCCAGGGCAGCAATTTAAGGCTTGTGAAAGTTTTCTCTACATGGCGCTTGGAATTTCTTGTCGGTAAAGATCATAAATTAGGTTGAAAATTGCAATTGAAGGAGATTTGTTTGTTTGTTTGTTTAATAAGTAGCTCTTTAGCACAGATTTTCATTTGAGAACAATTCATTCTTATTCAAAACTGGGAAAAGGAAAGGGGGAAAAAATAGCTTTTTGTGCTTGATAAGTTAGTTGCTTACAATGATTCTTGCCGTAGAAGTATTTGAAGGTAGGTGCATAAAAAACTGATAGCACGTTCTGTTAATTTTTCACAGTATGTTCTTTATATAACGCGTGATTTGAACACCTCAAAAAAACACCAACCCTGGGACTGAAATCCAAAGTATAGGCAGGAGACCCATAATGACCTGCCGTTTTTTCTTTGCTAATCTAATGGATGCAGGCATTTGTAAAAAAAGGTGTTTAAGTGACTTATAGAAATAGTTTGTGTGAAGTAGATAAATGCCTTTCTCCTGATATGTCAATTGTATAGTTTGTTACCCAATGTAAGTACAAGAAGTGCCTTTGAGCTTTATAGATTTATGTAAATAAGGCACTTTGTGAACCCAGCATCACTTCTGTTTTGAATTCGAAGGTAAGCCTCTGTTCTCACCTGAGGATCATCAGGTACTTCATGAACATTAATTAGTGAAGGTTCATGATCTCCTGGGAGGCAAGTAGGGGTTATAATTGTTATATTCGGGGACACTGAGGGTATGGAAAGGGGCAGTAACTTGTAAGATGTCTCAGGTATCGGTAATGGAGACACAACACTCATTTTTAGCTAAGTTGTTTCAAACGGGCAAAGTACTTCTGCTTTGCAATCGTGGTTCAAAATCTGAACTTTCTTTTGAGCTTACTTGACTAATAAGAAAAAGTGGTTAGACCAGCAATGGAGAGTTAGGATTTCTGGCAGCTCTTTATCTGCTGTATAATCGCAGGCAAGTTGTTTCCTCTTTCACCTGACTTTGATGCACCTGGGATAGGCAGATATAATATCTAAGCCTTTACCTTGTGAGGTGCTCTGAAGCAGCAAAGTGGTACAGGCTACTAAGTGATGTATGTGTGGCTGCTTTTCTGTTCTAGACCAACTACATTTATTTCTGATATTTTGGAGTTTGAAAATCCTGTCAGCTGGGCATGGTGATTCCTGCTCTTCGTATCCAGCTGCAGAATGAAATAGCTTTTTCATTTTCTTGAGAAAGTTTATTTTTATTTGACACTTGTTGAAATGACCTCACTGTCTCCCCCTTGCACTTGCATAATCAGACAGCTGAGATGCTTCATAATTGTACTGCTACTTTAGCTTTAGGGTTGTCTTTTTTTTTTTCCTTTTTTTTTTTTTGAGATCAGAGTTGAGTCTAGATTTGAGGTCTAGTACAACTCTTGAACAGGTTTCAGCTGGGAAAACTGTGAGGCTGTTACAGCAAAACCTTGCTTCTTGCACATGAAGACCAGCCAGTCTTTTGTACAATGGTCGGGTTTTCTAGGTTGAAGCAGAGTGAATTATCTGAATATAATGGAGAAACTTTGACTGTAACACACTGTATATTTTTTCGTTGTAAAGGAGAGAGGCAAGGAGGGTCTGAAGTATGTCTTGGAGAATTATTGACGCATGCCAGTGAAACCTGTTCGCACTGAGATCCATTTGAATCACAAGTCTTGAGTGAAGTCCTCTGTTAATTCTGATTCTAAAGTTGCTTAGTTTTCTTCTGTACATCACTGTGCTCTTCTACAATCCAGCGCACAGCTGGGGGTAACTTCCAGCAGGGTATCAAGTGTCGTGCAAATAGATGTTTTCAGTAGTAAGTGGGGCTAAAGAAGATCAGGGGGGCTCAGAAACAAATTGGTAAGACTTTTTGCATGCTAGGCTTGTACTTATCTTTCTGGTTTTCTGACAAGTGAAGCAGAGTACATTTACAGCCCACAGATCTTCTAGATAATTGAAAACATACCAGTCTGCCCACAAGAACTAGACTAACTTGTGTGCCTAGCAAGACAGCTCATCTGTTTAAAAAAAAAAAAAAAAAAACAAAAAAAAACCCCAAANCCCCCCAAAAACCCCAAACCAACCCCAAAACACTAGAAAGGCTCTTTTGGCTTTGGAGTTGAATCTAAGCAAAGCCACACCCTTCAGGTCTATAGCTTTCATAGCTCTGGTTTGGTTTTATTTTATGAGTGGATTATCCTGTCTAGACTCCTGCTTTGACTTGGAAGCCAAAATAGAAGCAATAAAGCTAGCTGGCCGCTTAGCGGGTGACAAACCTTCCCTGAAGTCCTCTAATTTGTTAGGGCCCTTTTCTTCCCCGTGCTCCCTCTCCTGACTGTTTGACGATATCTCAGTAAGTTTTGCGAGTTGCAGATACAGCTTTGCTAAATTTAGCATGCCAGATGCCTTCAATAAGCTGGAGCCCAGCTATCAGTTACACCGAGATCTGTTTCAGTCAGGCACATCCCTCTGGGGAGCGACTTGCACTATTTAAAGTTGAATGAGACTGAGATTCTTACAGCATCAAGAAACTCGGAATTCCCCCTTTTTCTCCATGATGTTGGTTCTGAACTAGGGTTCAACTCTTGCTATTCCCTGCGACTGAATTTGTGTTTCCTCTTGAACTGTAACTCTGGAAGTCAGCTTCGTCTTGAGCTATCATTCTGTATAGCAGTTCTCCTTCAGTATATGTCGAGAGGCAAAAGACAGCCTTAGCATAAGCAAACACTAATGTCTCCTTTAGCTTGTGTTACTTTCACCAGTATAAATTTAAGGCATTATAGGAAAAATAGGCAGTGTTCATATCACAGCCCTGTAGTAGGCTGCAGATGGAGCAATGCAGCTGCAGTAGGATGAACTGGATTGCATTTGCTCCTACAAAAAGTGCAAGGTTTTTCCTAGCAAGTGCTTGAAGGATCTTGGGCCACTGGCATGCAAGAGCAGGAGTGTTAATGCTGATGTTCTGGGCATGCATCCAGTTTCAGTAACTGCTGCATATCACCTCACTAATGTCCCACTTCCACTGGGATTTCGGGGATCACTCTTCACTTCCACTCTTAGATCACTGGGCAGTGTCGCTTGTGCTTTCAGTGAACACCAGCCTTATGCACCAGAAACCGGTTCCCTTCACTAATGAAGTCTCAGTGCATTTTTTGCTCAGTAACCGAGTCACGGTATGTTGCAGTTGTGAGAAATGCAAACATAGTCCTAGGATATGTCAGGAAAATGCTTCTGGTAGAGATGGGAAAAACTTAACTGCTGTTGTACAAGGCAATAGTAAGTATTTGGGGTGCTGTAAGCAGTTTTGCTTAGCCACGTTTAAGGAAAATTAATCTGAAGGAATGGAAAGAAGAGCTAATACGACAACGGCAGGAATTAAGAGCCAGCCTTAGAGGAGGAGGCCAGGAGCTTGGTTTTAGTTACAAGAAGGAAAGTATAAAGAGGTCATGGTTGCTCTCTGAAAAAGCATGTGGGGATAGGGTGTCTTGGTATACCCATCAACTACTGAAGCTAATGAGCAATGAGAGACAGCATATAGGTAGAACTTGAGTACATTTAGAATGGAAATCAGAAGAAAGCCTAACTATGAGAATAATGGTAGCTTGGGAACATCCTTGCAATGGAAGATGTTTAAGTGGCTTCGGAGGGCTGGTATTCCATCTAGGAGAGGGTCCTTAGGTTCAAAGTGCATGTTGTTCAGTAAATGATAAGGTGTAGCACAAAATCATCTAGATGCTGAATGATCCCTGTGCTCCTCTTGCACAGTACTTCCAGTTTAAACTGGGGTAGGCTGGCACTTCTGAAGAACCGACCGGTTCTGCCTCTGGCAATTTTTTTTTCTCTTCTTTATGCTGGCAGAAGACTTGTGTGGTGAACCCAATCAGGGGACTGATGTGGATTTAAAACTAAACTTTTCTTTTTTTGGCTAGGTTAGTTTTAATTGGGTTTGGTTCACCACATTGTTGCAGAAATGTTTGTGCCAGCAAGAGGATGGAAATCAGTGGCTCGGGGACAGCAAGACTGCTGCTTTCGGCAGCCGTGCCAGCTTTCCCGTGTTTTTACTCGAGGCTCTAGTGGCACTTCTGCTGCACTGTCCTCGGGCAAAGTGATGAACTTTCATGATGTGGGTCTTCCTTTCCATGTCCTCATTTAGTTTACTCATTAAATGTTTTTGTGTGTAATAGATGTGGTGCTGATTTAATCAGCTAGTGCTATACATTAAAGTAATTTACAGTTTGAGTACATACTATTTAAACAGACATATTTAGCATATTGATTTATGCTTCCTGCAGTGTTTCTCAAACTTTTTTCGTATTATCCTCCAGGATAAATTACTGGCCCTGGTGCAACTCTTGAGCAACAAGGAAACAGCTAGTGACAGAGCACAGGAGGCAGGCAGAAGGAGATGGCAGGATGTAGCAATGAATGTAGCAAACGGTGAGAGGTAGAGGGGGGGAGCCCAAGGGCCCTAGGAGATCTGTCAACAGCACCTTTTAGCCACCTACTACTGGAACTTGTTTCTCTGGCCTGGTGCCAGCCTTGGAGGTGATCTCTTGGCTCAGCAGCTGTGGGCAGCCTTAGACTCTGTTTCTGCACTTACTTATTTATTCCCTGTCCGAAACCTTTTTGGTGAAGGTCCGTCTTCTGGCCATGGTCCCTTTTTCAGCCATCTTGTCGTGGCTGCCCCTGACAATATATCTTTGTCCTGTTGCACTGTCATCATAAATATTCCATAGTGATTGTCTTCTAATGCCTGATTTCTTGCTTCGTTAGTAACTAATTAATTTTAAAATAATATTAGAAAACACACTAGCTGATAATAGTCTATGTCAGAGATTTTTGCTGAAGTATAAAGAGGGACTTGCTCTATAACAATTTTGCTGTGAGTTCATCGTAAGAGTTCCTGCTAGCATTACTGATCTACTGAAGCTTGGATCTACTGGTAGAAAAAAAGTATCACCAAGGTTAATACGCTATTAAATCTTTTGGACAAGAGGTCTAGGCTTTCAAGGGACTGAGTGTGAATGTGAGGTTTTTCTCTTCCCGTACTGACCTCCTACTCTGCAGCTAATCTGATCTAACTGGGCAGTTGAGACCTGCTCCCTTTGGTTTCCACTCTGATGCAGACTGCAGCAAAGAGTCTGCTGGGTCTTCTTTTCACTCCTAGTATGAGATTATTGAGGTCCTCTACTCCAGTAAAACTCTCTCTTAGACTTAAAAACACCCAGGAACCCGCATGCCAGAGTTTTATTCCTACCCTTTGTGAGAAAAGGTAGCAGCATTGCTGGCTGGGATGAGAGAAGGGGGCAGCTTGCATCTGTGTGCCTGAAGAAGCCCTGCCATGCTAGGCTGAACAGCTGTGCTAAGCTGGGCATAAAACAAGTATTACAGTTACCCCACCATCTAATAACTTTACTATCATTTGATAGCATGCTTTTTTACAATGGGAGTACTTCTGTGGTGTGAGGAGATCATCCTTACTAGCTCAGTACTTATGTTATGTTGGAATATAATTATCAAAGGGGCTTGCACAAGTGGTGATATATGAAGAAAGGAATCGTGAGAGCAAAAATAATCTAGAAGATGGAAAAGACTGTGAAACAAGGGGCTGGTGGTGGTAGGAGTCGCGGAAAAAAGATACTGCAGACTATTTCAGCACAATATAGTGGTTTATAGCTAGAAACTTTAGAAATATATCCCATTGCTGTTGCTTGTACTATGCCTGGGTATCTTGGTATGGATGAGGTGCAAGAATATGGAGACTGTTGCTGCTTCTGTCATTCTTCAGGTCACTGTTGGAGAACATACTGTCCAGTTCTAGTGAGATGTGTCTCAAGAGGTCGCTGTACAATTGGGCAGAGCTCAGGGGCAAACTACAAGGATTCGTGGCTTAGCAATTGCCCTTATGAGCGTGGGGAAGATCAATTGGCATGTTCAGTGTGGTAGGGGGAAGATGAGGAGCTGCCTGGAACAATTTGCAAGCACCCATACTGGCATGAGACGCTTGACACCAGAGGGCAAACGTGTGACGAAAGGTTAGACTTTGGAGTCAGCAAAGTTCAATATGTAAATGCCATCCATTAATTCTAAGTAGTTAGAATAATTAACTGGAACATATTAATCTGATGGAGAATTACAAAATCATCAACAGTCCATTAGTTAATGCTAGATGGTTCTCTAAAAGGTAGGCCCTACTTACAAATTGTTTAGCTTCTGTAGGGCTCACTAGGGAGACTGATCTGTGTCATACCAGAGAGTGGGCAATGATGATCCTTGATACCTTTGCAGAACTGAAGACTGTATTCCTTGCTGTAAAAGAAAAGGAGAAAGTGGGTGTGAGGGCAAGTTACGCTTCTTGAAGTAAACGTTAAAGGCTCCATTCCTGTAGCTTTCTCTGACAGTTTTGCAGGCTATGGTACAATGCCTAGAAAACATTGTGTATTTATCACCCATCATTGGTAGTGACAACTCAAACTGATGTGATATCTGGAGTAATAATCATTTAAGGGTTTTTGATGTATAATCAAGGTCAGTTAATAAAGCAGAGACAGGTTATACTCCACATTGTTTGGTACAGTTCTTGAAGAAGAAAGTTGTTGGTTATTATCTCTTCTTTGTTTCACTGTATTATGTAAGATAATCTGGCCTGTTGTGTCCTAGGCATCAACCTGTCTGAAAAAACAAGCTGCCTAGGCACAAGAGGCATTGGGGGTGGAAAGCAGCTACTGCACATTACTAGAACAAACTTTGAAGCCTGGCGTACAAGGATCTCAGAAAGCTGCCTTTTTGAAAACAGAGTTTGACTTTTTTTTAAGACAAACAGTGTCTTTACCAATGTTTGGGCAGAAAACAATGTGGTTGCCTGTTTGGTAAAAGAAGGCTGAGATGAACCTAGAATTGTGTGTGTTTCTAACTCGACGTGCATTGGCTTTGTACCTGCCTACGTATTCTGGTGACCATTTGGAAAAACATTTTGATTACCTTAGTTTTTTATTTTTCATTCTTGTAGTCCTCGTAAAACTGTCTACCTGCACCCAAGAAATTGCCTTGGGGAATATGAACACCTAATATCTTTTCTTAGATTTGCTTCTGTATGTGTAGTGTTTCTGTCAGAAAGTTAGTCTTAGAAAAGGGAGAAGCTTGGTCTGTTTCTCTTCAGTATAATTCAATGCAGTACTGGTATTTTAAGGTTGTGATTCTGCTCTCAGTCAGCAGAAGAGTGACTTCAGTGATGATCATAATAGATGCAGGTATCACCTTGACAGTGGCACGCTTGCATATTAACAGGCTTAATATGAGTTTGCTGCACACAGTATTGTTGCTTTTTAGAGACAGATGTCTACTAATGACTTAGTCTTTGTCTAAGCATAAGCTTTATATTGATAGGTGGTAAAATTAGGGCTGTCTTTGAAGCATGGATAAGGACTTCGTTTTCTTCGTGTCTATTCTAGCCACCTGTCCCTTTCCCCTCTCTCCTCTCCCCTTTCTTTTTTTCCCCCTGTGATCTTGATAATCAGTGAGGAAATTAGTGGGATAAAGTCAAAGCTAATAACTCCTACAGAGATTTGTGTTCTGCTATCTCCCACCCAATAAGACCACACATACACTATGGTACGTCAGTGTTAAGTGTGGCCTGAGAAACTTCTGACTGTATAGTACCAACTGAAACTGGGTTTGGGAGTTAAATCAGCCACCAACAGAAGACTTAATTGTATGGGTTGAACATTGCAGTTCAAATATGTATTGGACTGATCATTTGGTGGGACAGTTCTCTAAGTATAAATAAAATAATAAATTTTTGGTGTCCTTAGAAATTTTGCAGTGTGTCAGATGTTAAGCATGTTTTGATTTGTTCCAGTAGCCGGATCGAGCTGGGAGATGTGACGCCACACAACATTAAGCAGCTGAAGAGGCTAAACCAGGTCATTTTTCCTGTCAGCTACAATGACAAGTTCTACAAGGATGTACTGGAGGTTGGCGAACTAGCCAAATTAGGTACAAATGTTCTTGCCAGTAATTATGGGCTATGGTGGCAGGAGTGCTCATCATTGCTATCCATAATGGTTTTGAATAGCAGATCCTTCTATTTTGTTGTTTTACATAATGAAAAATAACTGTTTGTGAACCTCAGAAAGCCACAGTCCCAACCTCAGGGGGTTTGTGTTCTAAATAGATTCCATTTTACTGGGAATAGGCATGTTTTCTGTTACAGCAGAAAACTTGAGAGATGTGTGCTGCCAGCTTACCTCCTGATGTCAGTGCTAGTTGGTTTGAACTGCAATAAGCCAACCACTGTGTCAGAGCACCATTGGTAATTTCCCTCAAAGTGTTAGCCACAATCTATGATTTTATCTGGATGGGAGAATTAGCAAGAGGGAAGGAAGAAAGATATAGGGTGTAAATGAAGGAGTTGTATGTACAGTTTGAGACTTGTGACTGATAACACTTTGTTTCCCTCCCTGGCAGCCTATTTCAATGATATTGCAGTGGGAGCAGTGTGCTGTAGGGTGGATCACTCCCAGAACCAGAAGAGACTGTACATCATGACACTCGGATGCCTGGCACCCTACCGAAGGCTAGGAATAGGTAAGGACAATCTTCTTTTGTATCTGAGTCATCAAAGAAACCAGATTGCTGTGCAGCCTTCTAAATGCTCTTTCAGAGTTTTAACCAAGATAGTGCACTTTCAGACCACAGATTTCTTTGGAAGGGACTTTGAGGTAAGAGTATGATTTATGATGTGCTCTTCTCTTCCTGCCTTTCAGAAATGGACTTTTTGTAGAACTTTCTAATTCAGGATTTCAGATTATTTTAATCTTAATCGTGTTATCATACTGTGATGTAAATACTCTGCTTCTACAGATGTGAAAATTGATGCACAGAGATATGAAATAATTTGTCAGAGGTATGCAGCCAGTGTGTAAGTCATGTATAAGTAGAACACAACATTCCTTCATTGGTTTATCTCTTCACTCTTCTAAATGAAGATTTTTTTCTATTTATTTTGTCTTTATCACTACTGATTATTGCTGCTCAGGGGGAGTACCTGCTTTCTGTCTATACTGCAATTAGTTCTTTTCTCCATGTTGCAAATCCATAGGCCAGATTAATCAAGACCTTACAGTAACCTGTTTGCTTTGACAAACTGGAATGAAAAGATAACTTTATATTAAATCATTTTACTAGGCCTTTATTAGAAAAACTTAACCAATGCTCTCACTGCTTTATACATTGTTTTGACCATGTTTTGAGGTGAGTTTGAGACCTTGAAACTAGTATTTAAATAAGCTGCTTCATACGTATGCTTCTGGGCTGTTGGAGTGTTTTTCTCCAAAGAAACAATGAATTAAATTTTGTGAGCAGTCAGAAAGATAGTGAAATACTTATACACCTTGTTTTATTTGCCTTTCCTAGTTCTCACAAGCTCTGTCATTTTAGCCTACCTACAGTTAATCTGCTTCTCGTCAAGAAAGCCCTTAGCTAAGTACAGACTTGATTGTGCACTTCTGGTTTTCTTAAGTATCTCTTTACCTTTCGGCAGGAACTAAAATGTTGAATCATGTCTTAAACATCTGTGAAAAAGATGGCACTTTTGACAACATCTATCTGTAAGTAAATGAGTTACACGTGCATTTTTGGAGAGATGATAGAGGCATATATGGGACCAAAGGGAGGGAGATTCAAGAGCATTTTTAGTATGTATTTCAGTGGGGTCGTGGGACATCTTGTAGGTACTAGCAAGAAAGCTAGGGGTCATATTCTGGGCTTGTTGCGTGATGCTGAGAAAACCAAAAGCTTGCTTGCTTTAGAAGGGCTTCTGCAAATTTGCTGAATTTGAAAGTAGGTTAGTTACAAAATGATGTTCTATAGCAGAATTATGCTGTATGACTAAAAAGAATTTTTGTGGAAGAATTTTTTTACCATACAGTGTCATCCTCAGAATGGAAAATACTGCAAGTCTTGCATGCAGTTTTGATACATTTGCTGTCTGTCTTTTGTGACAGTGCTGCGTAGGTCAGATCATCAGATGAGAGGTGCTTGCGAGCACTCTAGGTTCTCATTCAGTAGCAAGGTCCACCTGCTTATTCCCGTTCTTGCAGTGGGCCAGGTCAGCTGTTTGTGTAGCAACACAGTAGACTAGGTCAATGACCTGACCCAGCTGGTGAAGCTGTTTTGGGTTTTGTTTCTGGGTGTTGTTTTTGGTTTTAGTGTGGTTTTGGGTTTTTTGGATTGTTTTGTTTTGTTTGTTTTTGGTTTTTTTTTTTTTTCTTTTCTTTAAATCAACTGCATGTCTACATAAGCACTTGGCATGATGCAGACATGAGAACAAGCACTGGGCTAAAGGACAGGGCTGCTTAAAAGACCAAAAGAGCACTGCCATCCTAATAGATCCCCATGAAAATAGAGCCTGAAATCCATAGATGCCAAAGCTTTGCTTCCCGTTTGCTGCTGGCTGCACACTTCTGCTTCTTCCTGTGCATTGGTGTCTGCGTGAATACCAAGTAAGCCGATGTAGTTTTTGGCCAGATTGCTTCTCTGAGCCAGCTTCTTCCTTGTCCATCACTGCTTGCTTACACCAGTACAAGCATGGTGCACTGGTAGGGAGAGTCCCACAGCAGGTACGGCTTGGATGGACTTACGCTGCCACAGAACTGCACCCTGAGCTCTTGCCAGGGCTGTTGAAGATGCTTAGTGAGGAGTGTTTCATACACTGATATCACTACAAATGGAGTGACCTTCTCTTCAAGCTTTGTGCACCTCTGCCAAGGAGATGCAGTCTTCCAAGATGTCTACTGTTGTAGCTTTGTGCCATCTCTGTAAGAGGAACAGGTGTTTTAAAGAGGAGTTCAAGTAAAGCTGCTTTTGGCTTGTATTCCTGCTCTCCTGCCTCAGAAGAAGTGGTAATGAAGTCTCTCTCAGCTGCCTGCTGGTTGGCACAGGCCTTCCTTTTTGCTTTTGCACTGTGTGCACAGTGAAGGAAATGTGCGCTGTTTTTAATGCAAAAACAAATTATTCGTAATCCTGCTTTCCACTTCCCAGAGTAGGTTTCTGGGATGACAATAAATAGCCCCCGAAGTTGGGCATAACAAAGTTCTAGTGGCCCATTTATTTTTTTACCATGTGTGTTGCTTGTGCATCTTCTATCTGAACATATTGTGCAGCTTAGCACCCAATTTGATATCAGTGGCTAAATTTGTCCTTCTTGTGAAGTTTCCTTTTAGCTATTTGGTGTTTATTGGGCTTAACACTAATATCTTTTGGTTTGTTCTGCTGTTGCTTCCAGAGTTGCTTTGGTTCTATGGTTATGCAGCATGTTGTCATGACAAAGTGATTCATGAGCTTGTGCAGTGTCCACTGAATTTCGGGAGTGTTTAATGAATGCCTTTTGCTGAGCCAAACAGCTTTTTTTTTTTTTTTT
>WAAD01031998.1:128456-145014 GCA_013389945.1 Fregata magnificens
CTCGGGCACGGCGTGGGTAGGGGCGGCGGAGCCCCTGGAGGGGACGCGGCTGGAGAGTGCGGGCGGCCCTTTGTGGTGCGGCTGCTTGCCGCCCCTCGGGTGCTCCTGCGGGCACCGTGGTGGTGGTGGTGGTCGGGCTTTTGCTCCGAAGAAGTTTTGTTGCGTCGGTTGTGAGGGTTGGCCTCCTCCCTGCCTCACGTGGATAAGGTCTCGAAGCGCTGGTGCGTGTAATCGGGGAAAGTGTGAAGATGAAGGCACCTGGGTTTTGGAGATTAGGGTGTTTTTATCATTTTGAAGTCTTGATAATCTGAGACAATTGACCATAAATCGCTGTTCAGAAAGTTAGCTTCGGAGAGAGCAAAACGTGGGCACTGTTTTGCTCAACCGTACCATCTTTTCAGCGTAGTCCGGGGTAGAGAATGTGCTGTGCATCACCTCTGTGTGCTCTTGTTGTGTGACATCTCAACCTGTAAGTTAGTCAGCTTCAGAGTACAGTGTAACAGTCCAGCTTTTTTGTTTAGAATTTGGTCACTGGAAACTAACTTTTCCTGTTGGGTGTGTTTTCAGCTTGGTCTCCTAAGGAAAGAAAGCTTATGGATGCACTCCAGCTATTCCTTCTCCACCTAGTAATTTTAGCTCTCTGGCCAATTTCAGACAAATTTGCCAATGACAGAGGTCTTAGAGAGGTTGAACTCTTTAGTTTCATGGAAATCAACGTCTGACAAACGCAGAAGATCACAGTTACTGCTCACACTAAGGGCAGGGCACCTAGAATCCAGCTCCTTGTGACAGACAGCAGAGGTGAACTGAGTCCATCAGCATGCACATGGCTGAATACAGCCATAGCACACGATGCCGTTTGTCCAGGGAAGTTTGTAGGGAGAAGGTGGCATTAAGGCGAAGAAGGAGGAAATAGCGATGTGTTGAGTCACTGGCCATAAGTATATAGAAAATCACACGTCTTTATTTTTACTTTTTACATGATAGCTTGGCCTTCTATTAGATTCCACCCAGACATATGATTATTAAATACTTTAAGCAAAGATAACTCAATGGTTGTATAGTTAAGCATTCAGAAGTCAGGTAATGTAATAGCTTGGTATGGAAGCATGATTTTAGCTTTGCTTTTTTATATCCACTGCATTGGGACAATCTTATTTATGTGATTATGTTACATAGCACTTTAACAAACTGCAGAGTACTGTTTGTCACTCGTGAACTGTGTGCAGTAATCAGTCAAATAGGAAGGAAGAAACTTGCTGTGGGGAAATGGTTGTTGTTATAAGGATTTAGAATTTTTAATTTTGACTTTCAATTAGTGCCATAATAATAATTCATAGGTACATTTTGGGGTGAAATAGATTTGACAACTGAAAATACGTTTGTCACTGAATGGGAGATAAGCTTAGAAAATGCTTATGTTGTGAGGATGATTTTAAGATGCACATATTCAAAATAACGTATCAGGTATGTGAAGCGATATGAGAATGTTGCAAACTTTGAAGTATTTGGATATTCCTTATTCCCTTAGAGACTTACTTATTCCCTTAGGTTATAGATACATGGGAAGATTTTAACGGAGTAGATGAAAAATGGTGGTGGATCCCGGAGGAGTCTGACAGCTGCAAAGAGATAATTAGGATGTAAGTGCTTGATAGTGGCTTTGCTGCTTTGATTCCTGGTTTTCCAAGTAGTGTTCCCAGGAGCTGACCAGGGACAGACGGAAGTGACTGTCACTCAAGTGGCGCTGTGATGTGCTCCTGGCACGTGCCTGCTGTGTGCATCGCAGACTCTGCGTTTGCAGCTGAAGTTTAGTCGTAGTCTGAAATTCCAAAGACCTCTTATGAACAAGAAGGCAAAAATTTGGTGAACATGTTCTGCTGACACCGCTGGCCGAGCTACTCCAGCTGCTTTTCACCTTGTCTGTTCTTGGGTGAATGTAGAGGATGCTTCCAACTTTTTTTAAAGGGAGGGATTAAAGAGCTGTGGAATTAAAGGAAAGAATTAAACGCAAGAGTGGGTTGTTTTGTTGGTAGTGGTGGGTTTTTTCCCCCCTTATGCTGAAATCATAAGAACAGCTGCGGCTTCCAGATGCTGAAGTATAAAAAATTAGGCAACAAAGAGATTTTGAATAGTGCATTCCAAATATTCAAGCATGCTTTTAATTTGCAAAGTGTGTTGGCATAAGGTGTGTGACATTGTAACCAATCATATCCAGCTTGGATGTGAATTAATACAGTCTATGGGTTGAAGCTAGATACTGTACAGGGTGGAAGAAAGAAAGAAATACATAAGGAAGTCAAGGGCTGGGACATGCTGTGTTTGACAAGAACCATTCTATTGTTTAATTTTTGTACAGTAGTGCTTGTGTTTTTTGTAATAAGAGTTTGGATCCAAGATGGTCTTAAAAATAACTTTGTAAATGACACGTGACTGGTGGGAGGTATAAGTAGCGTAGCATTTGATATGAAGGGATTCTCAATGAATCATAGTTGTTTGCATCGTATGAACTTGTAAAAAATATCATGAAGTCTATGCCACTTGGAAGGATAGTGAGGAAGTATCTCAGCACAGTGTTTCAGCAGGGACAGTTTTCAATTAAATAACGATATTGAACATTGTCCCTGATTATCAAAACACCAGCGAAGATGTGTGCCTAGCTGTGTGTACAAACCAGGTGTTTAAATGAAAATAGATATGTAAAACGTGTGTGCATAGCATCTGACAGCTTGAATGTTCCTAATCATTTTGTAATGGGTCTAGTTATAATTCTCAGACTTCTGAAGAGGCGTTATACTTGTCTCCAGCCTGAAGGACTGCTCACCCTTAGTATTGCCAGTCACTTTATAAGTTAGTTGCTGTGCTAGCATTCTTCATCTCTGTCATGTTTGTGACTCCTTTATTCAAGTTAAGTCCTTCAGGAACACATTGTCCTGTTCTGAAGGGTATATCAGTCATAACGTGAGGTGTGTGTGTCTTCTGGAAAATTGAGTAAAAACATCTCAGATTGAATGGTTGAGCAGTAGGTCTTCCTTTGTTACAGGTTGCAGTAAAACATGTAAAGGTCACAACTCTCTGATTAAGAAACATTGTGCAGTGCCTAGTTTATGTAATGCTAACCTAACTTGCTGGTTAAAATACAATTCCAGCTTTTATAGGTGCATATCATGTGTCCAAAGTGTACTTTGGTTTGACATTACGAGTGTAGCACTGTTGTCGTGCTCTGAGTAAGCGTGAAAGTGATTCTGCTGTGTGCACAGGATTGACAAATTGTGTGTAAACTAAGTTTGTTTCCTGTAAGAAAAGCTATGGCATTAGTCTTTTAAGGTGAATGAGTTACTCTTGCAACCGTGACATATGATAGCAATCTTTTACACCAGCCAGACTGTGTGCCATTGTGATTCAGATAAGAAAGTAGCAGACTGTTAAAAATGTTTCATGCTTCCTGTTGACAAGTGCCTTTCTCACCCGGTTACCTGAACTTCTGTCAGGTTAATTGACTGAGATGAAGACCATGAAATGAGATTAATGCCACCTAAAAGCACATCTCAATCATGCCGGTACTCTGATACCAAAATGAGTTCTTTGTGGTCCATCTCTTGTGAGGCTGGAATAATCAGAGTATGAATCTATTAACTTTTAGGTCTAAATGCAGGTTTCTCCGATCTTGTGATCTGGAAGTCATTGGTGTGGTGGGCAGTGCCATGAGAAGGTTATTGAAAACATTGTTCTTTAGGCTGCTGACACCATTAAAAGCAGTGTAAAGGTATTATGGGAAGAGGAGAGCTTAACTTTAAAAAGTTTTGTTTCTTATTCAAGTAACTGAAGTTTAAAGTGAAAATAACGTTGTCCATGTGGGGTGTCTGCCTGCATCTGTAGTCTGTAATGAGTGGTTGGCTTAAGGGACACTTAATTCATGCCAGCCTTCAACCTTTGAAGTTGGACTCTGCTTTGCTTTCATGCATCGGTGAAGCTGTTAGCTGGAAATTGAGCACAAATCTTGGATGGGCTGGAAATTGCCTTTTGCTTCATACTACAGCTCTTCTTACTCATTTATCACAATAATAAAATGGTGGTAGCCCAACACCGAGCAACTCCAAATCAGCAACAAGAGAAGGAACACCATTTCATTTTTTCACTATTGGAGGATCCATAATATTCAGAGATGCTGTTTAAATATTATGTATCTGTAGTTTAAATGCTTGATTCTTCTACATAAGTCTCTAGCTTGTTGTAAACTCTGAGACTTCCTGTGTAATTGGAGAAGTTTAACTAGTTTTGGCATCATCTTGGGTCATAGTTCCACAAACATTAAGCCAGCGCTGCCACCGCGAGAAGCACTCTTGTACCAACATAAGCAGTTTCAGTGTACTTGTTCGGGAGTGGGGGGGTGTCTCTGCGATCCTTTTGCAGAGTAAATTTTAAGTTGAAGTAATGTTCTTGTCTGGCTTCCTGTGTGAATGCCACTGAAGCAGGGGAGAGGCTACATCTCTCAGCATTATTTTGCAGTAGGTAGGGCAGTAGGGAAGGGTAACCATCTTACAGATTTTCCTATTATTGCTATAAGGGCAATTTGTTAACTAAGGAAAGTTAGGCAGCTAGTTTAGCATATGTTGCAGTGTAACTCATTGACTCTGTTAGCGTTCAGGTTTGATAAAATAATTAATACAGGCAAAAAATTTCATTTTGCAGTGCATCAGGTTTCAACTGTTAGTTGACTTTCAGAACTCTGTGTAGCTTACATCTCAACGTAAGGAGAGTTAGGCTGAAAACCAGTTGAATGGCTGGGCCCAGAGAGTGGTGATCAGTGATGCAAAGTCTAGCTGGAGGCTAGTAACTCGTGGTATACCCCAGGGGTCAATGCTGGGTCCAGTCCTGTTTAACATCTTCATTAATGATCTGGATGATGGGACAGAGTAGGCCGTCAGCAAGTTTGCTGATGACAGCAAACTGGGAGGAGTGGCTGATACGCCAGAGGGTCGTGCTGCCATCCAGAGGGACCTCAACAAGCTGGAGAAATGGGCTGACAAGAACCTCATGAAGTTCAACAAGAGCAAGGGCAAAGTCCTGCACCTGAGGAAGAACAACTCAGTGCACCAGTATATGCTGGGAGCCAGCCAGCTGAAAAGCAGCTTTGCAGAAGAGGACCTGAGGGTCCTGGTGGGCACCAAGTTGAACAAGAATCAACAATGTGCCCTTGTGGCAAAGGTGGTGAATGGTATCCTGGGCTGCATTAGACAAAGTATTGTCAGCAGGTCAAGTGAGGTGATCCTTCCACTGTACTCAGCACTGCTGAGGCCACACCTGAAGTCCTGTGGCCAGTTCTGCGTTCCCCAGTAAAAGAGAGGCATGGACATACTATAGAGAGTCCAATGAAGGGCCACAAAGATGATTAAGGTACTGGAGCATCTCTCCTATGAGCAAAGGCTGAGGGAGCTGGGACCGTTCAGCCTGGAGCAGGGGGGGCTCAGGGGGATCTCAACAGTGTGAATAAACACCTGAAGGGAGGGTGCAAAGAGGATGGAGCCAGGCTCTCTTCGGTGGTGCCCAGTGACGGGACCAGAGCCAGCGGGCACAAACTGGAATGCAGGAGAGTCTATCTGAACATCAGGAAACACTTTCTTACTGTGAGGGTGACCGAGCACTGGAGCAGGTTGCGCAGGGAGGTTGTGGAGTGTCCATCCCAGGAAATATTCAAAAGCCATCAGGACGTGGTCTTGGGCAACTGGCTGTAGGTGGCCCAGCTTGAGCAGGGGGAGATTGGACCAGATGACCTCCAGATGTCCCTTCCAACCTCAACCATTCTGTGATTCTGTAATACCCTAACCTACTTCAGAACCTAAGAAGCTCTCAGAAGAGTGCACAAAACTAAAAAAGTCAATATTTATAGTGCTATAGTCACATCTTGCCTACATGACCATTGGTCTGTCATCGCTGTCTTTAGTTACAACTGCAGCAGTTACCATTTGTATCCAAACCGTAAAATAACTGTGATAATTTATATTTGGTATGGTATTTGCCTGTATTCAGTCAGCATGCATGTACTCTGTACTTCTGAGTAGCAATTTCCTTGCTCTGTGATAATAGCTGGGGGCTGCAGCTCTGCCTTTGAGCCTCTAACCAGTGGTGCCCGTAACACTTGCACACCCTTTCTTCTGTCTTGCTCTCCATGGCTCAAGTTCAAAACTTCTGTTGGAGGCAGCTGTCGGGTACTTAGCTGGTGTCTGTGTTCATTTAAATGAAAGTGGGGGAGAGTTGAGGGCTTCTTGGGTTTGTGTTTGGTTAAGTCTGTGACCAAAAGTGATGCCTAGTCTCAACAGCTGATGATTTGGATTATTAAGTATTGCCTTTATCTGAAGCAGTAGTGTCTGTCAAGGTCATGTTTTATACTTGCTGTGGTTGGCAAGTTATAGAGAGTCCCACCTGTAAATTGTCTCAAGAGGCTTTACAGTCCATCTTACTCACTTTGTCTTGTGGTTTTTCTGTTTTATTCTGGGTGGGGATGGGAAGACCCTGTGTTTCTTAGCTTGGAAAAATTAACTGCTTGAGCTATCCCTTGCTAAGAACACAATGGAGATCTCCCACTTCTAGTTTCACTTTAAGATATTCTTGCCAAGTCAGTCTCGGGTCGCAACAGGGAGGTGATCTCAGACAGTTATAGAAAAAGAAGATGGAGGTAAGGAATTTTAATTTTATGGAATGATTTTCTAATGAAGTAAAGCTTGCAGGATTATGGTGTCAGTCTGTCCCTTCCCTTTATCCTTTCCTTTCAGACCTCTGCAAAGTAGCAACTTGGAAATCTGGTTTTAGTTTTTGCTCCATTATCAGTGCTAGATTTCTACAGTAGTCTTATTTGCTTTTTCTAGTGCTTTCAGAACTACTTATTTACCCCTGGATAGCTCATGTACAGTAATTCTCCTAGGCTAAATAAGTAGTTCCTGAAGTGGTGGAATTAATGAATTCAGGTTTCCTATGGATTTGCACAGAGTGGTTCCATTTTCTGATGTCTAACATCCATTGATCTTGCTTTTAAATTTCCTCTTTGAAAGTGTTAAGGAAGCATGCCTGCTTTCCCTGGTCACCTGGGCTCAGATGTCTTTAGTTTGGACCTCTCTGTTAAATCTAATTGAAATAGTTTGCAGCTTTATCACTGCCAGTATTACTCAAAACTGTCAAACATCCAGATCACAAGATAAATAATCGTCTTGGTCAGTATTCAGAGACCATGAAGACTTACATGGTACAGCTTTTTTCAGGAAAAAGAAATTATTTGTTCTTTAGGCAATGTGCTGCCAGCAAGGTTTGGCTGGCCAACAGATGCTCTTGCACCGGAGTGGGAGCGCATTCAGCCTCAGCCGTGGTACAGGCAATCTTTGTTGTCTAATACGGGTAACCTAACCCCCATAGAGATGGTGACCTGTTGTAGGAGGAAGTTGTCTGCAATCCACTTTGTACCCACTTAGCTTTCACCATCAGAACAGACTTTTTGACTCCTTTGTCAAGCATAGCATAATTAGATATCTATCTTCTATTTGAAAATAATTTTCTATTTTGAAGTGTACTGCGGATCACTGGGCATTGAAAACCAGGGAGATGAGCACTGTCTTGCAACTTAGAGACATTCCTCATACTTTCTCACTTCCTTCATGAAATTGGTATGTGGTAACTTGTGAATCTTAACAAATTACATGAAGAACATGGGGATCATGAGGGTTTCCCTGGTCATTGCTTTCTGATTTCCTAAAGAAAAGAGTGACGCTCCCCTTATTTTGATCTAAAGTAGCTGAGGACACTCTTTAGGGTGACAGCTCTGGTCTTTGTGATTCTAGCTTGTGCACTGATTGTCTAATTACAGCTCTTTACCTCCCAAATGCCTGCTTCCATATAACAGTTCATCCAGACCACAGGAGATAGCTCACGTAGGCATATTCCTTTACTAGCACTGTGTGCCACTTCAGTCTGTAGTACCAAGATTGTCCACACAATGTGTGAGGGTGGCAGCAGCTCACATCTGGATGCAAAATGTCCGGAGATACCTCTCCTTAAATAGTTTTCAGAACATCATCAGCAAGTAAGAGACTTGGTTCAGTAGACACGATCTCCCTCTCTCCCTCTCTCTCTCTCTCTGCCCCTCCTCTAAGGTTTAAAAATAAATGAGGCCATACTAACCTAGGAAGACTTGAGGGGCAACAACGGTAGAGCAAGAAGAATAAATATGAGAGGTGGATCTTTAGGTGACTAATAGGGAAGTTTCTTTCTTTTCCTGAAGTTTCTTAAGCAGATCTGGTCAGGATTTCTCAGAATGACCCTACAACTATGCTGTCCTGAAACTGCATGTTAGTAAATGGTCATGAGCAATTATGTCTTCAATATTACGAAAATTATAAATGAAAACAAAAATTAATACAGATACGAGGGAATATCATGAGTGATAACCCTGCTTCTTCCTCCAGTGCTGTTACAAAAAAAAAAAAGAGGAAGTTTTCTTTCTAGTTCTCTTGCATGTTCTTATATAATAACATTACTGAAACTCTATTGCTTTAAGTCAGCAGGAGGAAAAATACCAATGTATTTGAGTTTAGATAGTACAAACAAAAGAGGTAAAGAAAAAAATTCTAAAAGCAGTGATTTTTTTTGCATCTGTTGTTATTTGCAGACACCTTAAAAAAAAAAAAAAAAGGCTTGTGTAACAAGTTTTAGCTTATTGGCATTGGTTTTCTTTTCTTAACTTTTGCAAAAGCTCTGGGAACAGTCTGGTTGCCCTAGGAAACTGTCAGCTGGTTTGCATTGGGAATGTGTATTCTGTGAAAAGCCGAGAGCTCTCTCCTGCTCTTTAATCCCTCATACATCTCCCTCTGCAAAAGATGGTGCATGTTGTGACCAGTCTGACGCCAGCTGGTCAGCCAGCACATGCGTGCTACGGAGCTGGTCACAGATACGAGCAGTGTCCAGTTGTTTACCTGCAGTGTCAGCACTGACCTCACTCCTCCTTCTCTGTTCAGTCTCAGGTTTTTGTAAACATTTGGGAACTTCATATCTTTGAGAGGTTTCATTTAGGTCGGTCAGTGGGCCCAGCTGTTGTAGTGAGTGGCTGGATGAAGAGGCACAGTCCAGTAAGAAGAAAACCTTGGTTTCTTCAGAAACCAAACTGAAAGATATAAAAGGGATTTTTACTGTTACCAGGCAAAACAGTCCTTTTCAACCTCCTGTACAGTAGTCTTAACAGGTTAATTCTACAGGCAAAAGTAGTTGGTATACATAGGTAACAATCACAAAGGTAAGCTTTCCAGTTTCATTTCCTGCAATCATTTCATTGGGTAAATGCAAAATTAGAATAGAAGTGTTTCAAGGGGAATAAAGAAAGGGCAGTAAATCCTGTCTTTTTATCTCAAGGGCACCTTGCTTGTGATTAAACGCTTGGATTAAGTCCCTGCTTGAAGCTAGCCTTGTTTTAAAACATGAATGGAAGATTGGAAAAGAGAGCTCCAGCAGTCACTTGAATGAAGAGGACACAGTCTTGCAGGAAAAAAAAATAGCATTTGAATAGTTATTATCTATGCCTTGGAATTGATCTTAGCTGTAAATCATGGCTAACTATGTGAGGTGTACAAAACTAGTAAGAACTGTGAGACTGCAGCAATGTAGCAGCACGAGCTTGGTGAAGTATTTTAAGAGGAGAGATTAGGACTGCTGGTAGTTTTACAGAATATGTGTGGCTGCGTATTAAAAAGATTTTTTCTGCCTCATACAGAAGAATGGAATAGCTTTACTAATTTGAGGAAGATTGTTTTGTACAGCCAACGATAACATATTGGAAGAATTATTTTCTTTTTAAAATTAATATTAAGTTTGGAAACACTTCCTGAATAAAGAGTGAAAACTTAATGTCAAATGAAATAATCTAAACTAACTTTTTCTTAAAAAGCTAAATCTGTTGAGTGCATATGTTTTGAAGAAAAGATTTCATAAAATAAGTTGCTGAATAATTCCTGCAAAGATGGGTGGTAGACAAGAAAACACTTCAAAACAATTTGTTTTTAAGTTTTCTACCCTACTTTTTCAGAACTATAGAGGAGATTAAATTATATTAAACTTAAATCTCCAGAACACAAAATATCTTTTCATTTCTGGGGATGACATTGCATTTACATTAAAATCGGTACTTCAGGTTGACATTGTAAGAGCTATAAACTATATAAAGCTTGAGGGAACCTTGGTACTAAATAAATATAAATGTTGAATTGCTTCTCCTTCATCTGGCTAAAGACTTTGGGATTTGCTGCATTCTCTCTGCAGAAGACATTCAGCTGAGTCAAGTGAGCGTATCTCATGAGTGAGCTTAAAATACATTTGCCCCTGAGCTTATAAAGCAAATACATGTCTTCTGCTTTAGAGAATCAGTGAAGGAATCTCTCCATGAAGAAGTATTACTTGGCATGGAAGAAGTAAAGAGAAACTCATTATCAAAGCTCTGGTGATACAGCAGCTGCGAGGAAGAAATGGAGACAGTATAAACAGTATTCGTCAGCCCGCAGAAGTCTCCACCTAGGCAGTATTTTTTTTTTTTTTTTAATTCGCAGAGCCCATATTTTCAGTAGCTCTTAAGAATACCACCTCCCTGGTGTTGCCAGCTCTAACTGTTTTGAGGTGTATCAAGTAAAACACAAAGGTTTTTGTCCTTACAGAATAAGAATAGGAAAAAACCAACTTCAGTTCACCATGCTTCTTACGGAACAGTCTATCAGTAGAAGCCCCAGAATTGTATACGAGTGCTGTTTAACAAACTTAACCACCTCTTTTCAGTTAGAAAATCAGAACTTGAAATAAACTGGTTAATTAGATAATGCGTACAGCCTTGCTTTTTCTTATTGGTCCCACAAAACTGCTTTGAAACTTTTTGGGGAAACATTGGTTGAATGATAAACTTTGATAAACTTGAGTTAAGGTAATTCCACAGTAAAGTGAAGTTAGAATAATATTAATTGCATTCCTATGCCCTGTCTTCTATATGAAATGGGCTGTAGATCCCAGCAGAACTGAAGCATATCAAATACAAACTTAAAGTTGTTTACATTTGTGAGGCTTATACACTCAGTGTGGTAGCATCTGGCTTGAAATGTGCAGGGAACAGCATCACTTGGAAGAAGCTTATTGACATCATTTTAAGAAAAAAGGGTGGGGAGGAAGAAAGAAATGGGGAGTGTTTGACATGTTGTAATAAACCATTTTCTCAGGATAAAAAAATGGTTAGAAGCTGTATTAATAAATTTCAGCACAAAATTCCACTAAGGCCTTGCCTATCTTCGCAAATACTATATACAATGTATTGCTGAATCATTTAAGGCATCTGCTCAGGAGGAAGAAATACGGCAATTGGAAAATTGTGTAGATCATGACTTTGGGAGCTAGGGATGCTGCTATTAGGAATAAGAATTTTGCTGAGGGGACACGGACCCTGCACAGAAGAAGCTTGAATATAGGTGTATGGAGAGCCCATGTCGGGAGGAAGAAGTGGGTGCTATGACTCGGGGCAGGGGGAAGATGGGGTTGTGGATGTGATCTGGACTGTGTGCAGGGAGAAGGAGGTGGAGTCAGAAGAGCTGTGTCTGTTCTGGGGGAGGTTATTTGTGGGTGGGTGCTTTTTTACACCTTTTACCTTCACACAGTTGTGCTTTATCGGAGTCTTGCATGGAGGCTGGCCATCTAAATTCACATTAATGCTTTCTATATTAAATACACTGTAATACAGAAATACTCCTTTGGTTCTGAAGTTGTCTAAATTTGCAAGATTAAAAAAATATGGTTGCTTGGTGAATACATTAGTCTTTCAGAAATGCTAAGTTCACCAAAATTAAGACCTCTTTCATCTTTTTGCTCTGATTTCCAGCATACTTGCCATGGTGTAGTAATGCCCAATAACAGATACATCAACTCTGTCCTTACAGATGGTGCAGAAAAGTCAAGAAACAGGGTACATGACTGCCACATGATGCAATCCAGCATCTTCCTTTTTCTAAGCATGTTTGTGAGCTTTGCTGTACCAGAACTGTGTCCACATACTCTGTGCTCACATCCTTACCTCACTAAACAGAGACAGTACTGTATACGCTAAATTAAATGACCCCTTTGCCCCCTTGAATAGCTATTTTACCTGATACACAAAGTATTGTCTTAATGATGGATATATGAGAGCATAGTGTTACCAGTGAGCTGCTCTGTTTCTCGTGTCTTTGCTGGTAGCCTTAATGGATACAGATTCTGCCGGGCTGCTTTGATACAACTGAAAAAACCCCACTGAAACAAGGTGTGCTGACCTCATTCTCTCAATGTATGTGTGAACATCTCTCTGGTTGCCAGCAGTGCAAAAGATGGCTGGGCTCTAACCAGATTTTTTTTTTTTTTTTTAATAATCAGAATCGCACACCTGCTAAACTCTCCCAGCTAACCCCTTCATCATCACCTGATACAATGAATGCAGCTAGAATAAGTGAGTAAGTACTATAGACCATCACCAGCTATGTACAGGAGGGATATAAGTTATAGATGCCTTAGGTGGGAAACTGGCTTTCAGAATTGTGAATTTTCAGTAACTTGGAGGACCTGAGATACCAACTGGACTAGTCTTACTATGTGTAAACAAAAATAAAATTGTTAGCGAATTAAGCTAAATGGATTTAAAGGAGAAGAAATCTGTTTTTGAGATGAAGTAACACAAGGTAATTTATAAGAGAGTGAATGGAAGTGCTGAAGTCACACCACTACTTTCTCCCACAGTAAAAGACTCTGTTAACTCTGTCAGGTTTTTTCATAATTTATGCAGAGGATGGTCAGTGAGAACGGAGAAAGCAAAGCCTGTGGAGAGATATAAATAGAAAGTGATGTGCTCCCATTGATGGTGATTGTGTTTCAGGTAGGCTGTATATAACACCCAGTGGAGCGGTGTAATGCTGTAACTCGTCTCGGAGAGGATTGTGTCTAATTTTGTGATGGTGTGAACACTGTTGCATAGGTGGAGGAGTTGAATTAGGTTCCTGAAAACTTCAGGCGCTTTGGATTGTCCAGGCTGGATCTATCCGCAGGAAGTCGCCTGTTTGCCTTACTTTGTGGTTTGCCAACATTTCCCTGTCCTCACAGGAATAGAGAAAGTACTTAAAGAAGGGGTAGAGTGGTAAACAGCATCAGCCTTAATGTTTCTCCTTAGTTAATCTTTACTGAACGAGAGTCCTACATTCAATTAACCTTTTAAAGACTGAAGAACAGCATCCAATCTCTGTTCTGGTACAATACAGATTATTTCTGTTAACTTTACACACACACAGAGAGGTGCGTGCACAGAGCCCTTTCCGAAGTGTGTGCTTTAGTGCTTTGGGAGCTTTATAGATGGCTGGCTTTCTGGTTCATAAGGAGTTTGTTTTGTTTGTTTTTGATGTCAATGTCAGTAATGGTAGGCTCGGTTTACATTAAGCACTGCTTGGTGTTGAAAGTTATATTAAAAACCACCCCCACTTCCTTACAGTACAAACAAACAAACAAACAAACGTCCTAAAGATATGAAGCCTGTTAAAAGAAGCTGATGAGCTTTCCAGGAGGAGCCAGGGAGAGGCGAAGCCACGAGGAGTCTGAGGGCCCATGGGAAGAGTTGCAATAACAGGTTGGTTGGTGAGAGAACGAGCAGAAGCATGAAACTAAATACAGAGCTCAACCTTATCAAAACCCAGATTTTTATTTTTTCCTGTTGTCACCTACAGTATACTTCACGTTACGTACTCTCTAAAATTCATTCCCTGGTAGATACATGTTCGACCATCATTGACTTAATCTCATCTTTTGTTTATTTTTTTCATAATGTTTTTGTTTGTCTAAATACAGGCTACTGATGTGTTCAAGCTGAGGACAAGTTAGGTGCAATTTATTAGGCTGCTATGTACAACTTTATTTCATAACTTTATTTTTAACTGAATTTTATATATCTGAGAACATAGGGTGTCATTTTTGGCCATTTTAAGCTGTACATTAATTCAATAGCAATTAAGTTTTGCAATTTGCTACATTAATAGCACTCTAAATTTGTATTTAATAAAATGTCCTCATTGTAGCTTGTATTTTGCTTAGCATTCGTGCTTTATTTAGAACTGGGAATTGAATGCATATTCAGTTAGGAAGGGCTGATGAAAGAGAGTTCAGTTGTACCTCCTCCCATTCAAAAACCAATCATATACTCTAATTTTCCTTCTTGCTTCCTTAAAGTAGTTGGGATTATAATTGTTTTTATATTTAAAGTAATTGAGGAAACAGAAACCAGTTCATCATAGACAGCAGGGGTTCACAAAGCACCCCGATAGGTAACATACTTCATTTTTAATGCTGATGTGACCAGCTGCTCTACATCAAGGTGATGGACTTGTGCGTACATTGTGGTATGGCCCTGTCCTTGTGGTCAAAGGCAAAACGATGCAACAAATGTCGTGTGCTAAGAATTCGGAAGAGTGCAGGAGTTGTTAATTCTTTCCACAATTTTCTTCAGGCTCTCTTCTCCGAAACCATGCCAGAGATGACAGAGAATGAGACACCTACTAAGAAGCAACATCGGTGAGTTTCTGTGGGGAAAATGACTATTTTGTAGTTCTGTAGTCTGTGGTCATGTCGCAGTTATGAAGTTTCTAGCTAAAAGTTTGGCAATAAGGGTATTGACAAGAAGTTCTGAGGGTTGATCAGCGTTGATCCAAAAGTTTGGGAGCAATGGCTGCAAAACTCCCTTTCTCTTTTCCCCTATCTGTGCCAAATTATTTGTCAGACACGTCTACCTGGGCCACCTAGGCAACAGAGATTCTTTGATTATTACACTACTACTCCAACCTGTTTAAAACTCTGTCGTCACCTCAGTTAGAGTGCAGCCTGTATTATCGCAGAGACTCCTGGTAGGTATTGGAGGGTCACTATACCTATTTTGACAGAGTAATTTAGATCTCTTCCTCAACTCCCAGTGGAATCTGGATCTTACATCTCAAATCTCTGCTGGAACTCAAAATACATCTTGAGGTTGTACAGCAACACTATGACCAAAATTTGTAACAAAGTGATTTGGAGCTCATTACAACTTTTCCAGGTTTTCGTTCCTTTGCAGTAGGATGCTGATCTAATACCTGATAGGTAGGGGAATCCTTCAGTCCCTAGTTAAATACAGCATTCGTCTTATGCTAGGATATGATTTATGATCAGAAAAGCTCAGAGAGAACAGTGATTTGTCCTACAGAATTTTTTTTCAGTCTTCATGGATTTTGTGACTCTTACCCCACTAATAGAGTATTTTGGTATTGGTAATGGGAATCAAAGAGCAGCTGGGTCTCTCCAGCCCTGATATTCTTGTGCATATTTATGATATATGATCAATTCTGACCGGCAGATGATTGTTTTGGTTATAAGTGGGAGACCTGTAGTTTACTGTAAAACAAGAAACCATTTTACATTATAGTTTACATGCATTCCTGTTCTGGTGGTGCAAGTTTTCAATGGACAGAAGATTAATCACTTCTTGGATAGTTGTAGAACAGATGTGCAGGCTTCAGTTGACATTTATTTCACTTGAAGATGTTCATCTTTAGGCATTATTTCTTAGCAAATGTCTCCAGGTCTGACCACCTGCGGTAATATTACTGTCTTGTAATCATTGTCCAAGTGACTCTAGATGCACACTACTTTTGGTGAGTTACCAGAAATAAACATATATCAACTCAAAGCATAACGCATACATGCCCCATCGTAATCACACGTGTCATCCACATGTATCTTTCATTCTCACTTCAGATTCCTTGTTATATCCGGACTGTGCTGTAACAGTGGAAAAGGAGAGCAGAAGATGCTACTCTGCTTTTTGCATATTCTAGCCAAACATCTAGACTGAGAATGCACTGCTGGACAGAAATCTTTTGAAAGATCTTTTTTTTCTGGAATATTTATTTTTCCAGAAACCATGTGCTTTGCTTTACCATACTTCCTGAAAGTATTTGGCTTACTGCATGTATACAGTACATCTGATTTATATATGTAGAGTACACATTTGGAATTTATTGGCTCAGTTCTGGGGCCGGTTTTGTTCAATGTCTTCATCAATGATCTGGATGAGGGGATTGAGTGCACCCTCAGCAAGTTTGCAGATGATACCAAGCTGGGCGGGAGTGTCGATTTGCTCGAGGGTAGGAAGGCCCTGCAGAGGGATCTGGATAGGCTGGATCGATGGGCCAAGGCCAACTGTATGAGGTTTAACAAGGCCAAGTGCCGGGTCCTGCACTTTGGTCACAACAACCCCATGCAACGCTACAGGCTTGGGGAAGAGTGGCTGGAGAGCTGCCCAGCAGAAAAGGACCCGGGGGTGCTGGTTGACAGCCGGCTGAACATGAGCCAGCAGTGTGCCCAGGTGGCCAAGAAGGCCGACAGCATCCTGGCTTGTATCAGGAATAGTGTGACCAGCAGGAGTAGGGAAGTGATCGTGCCCCTGTACTCGGCACTGGTGAGGCCGCACCTCGAGTACTGTGTTCAGTTTTGGGCCCCTCAGTACAAG
>WAAD01031998.1:145149-160333 GCA_013389945.1 Fregata magnificens
AGGTCTTTTCCAACCTTAATGATTCTATGATTCTATGACTTCCAGCAAAGCAATGTGAGGCATTGCACAATGATTCTGACCTGGTTGCCATCAGTCCAGAAATTCCAGGCACACATCTGAAAACAAAGGGAACCCTCTCATGCCCAAATTATACCTAGACAGAATTTTGAGGCAGTAAAGAACAACAACTGCGGAGGAATGGTAGTTCTGGTTTCTCACACAAAGGAAGTGTGTTTATACCAGAAGGTATGATGTTTGAAGGTAACATGTCTGGAAAAATCAGTTTGCGTGGTAACAATTTCTCCTGTTTCATTGATCCAGTGAATGTAAAAGCAACGTTTCAAACAAATAATTAACTATGCTGTTGCTGAGAAATTAGTTCTATTTTTTTTAATATTTGGCCTTATTGAACACTGGATAATGTTCAATAGTTGTTGCTACTGGATTGTTGTTGCTGAACAGAAACATAAAAATCCAGCTCTGCCCTATAAATATATGTAACAATAATCAAATGGGGTATTACACTATGCCTTGTTATGCTGAAATCTACTGAAGTACGAACACAAATGAATTTTTGTTAGAAACTATTTAATACCAATGTCTAAAACCAGTCCTTGTGAATGTGACTTCTACTACATTCTTGTTCACAGAGCAGAATATAATATTTAGTATTTTTAGCTGTAATGGAATTAATAAAAGAAACATTTGTATGCAGATTTTTTCCCTTCTGTTTCACATAACGGTTTTCCCTTTATGTTTCACAGAAAGAAAAACCGGGAGACGCATAATGCAGGTGGGAACATTATGCTTTGTTGTTTGGTCTAGAAATAAGCACACATGCTTTGAACTAGTAAAACATATTTTTGCATGGAGAAGGTTCCTCCATAGGAGTTTATTACACCAAAACCCCCCACCCTACTGAACACCTTTCTGTGTCCTCGCATAGAATATCTGTGCAGAAGGGCTTCTTGATTGGTCTCTAGTTTGCTGTTTTCCACAGTACAAGGTTACAGTAGTATGCCCAAGCATGAAAGTAGGACCATGCCCCTGGCTTTCCAATGCCAGTAAACTAAGAAGTAAACAATTTCAGTTGTGTTCAACTCTAAAGGAAAATAAAGGCACAGGCATTCACATGCAAATAATACCCACCTCTCTTAAAATTAAGAGGTAAACACTTAAGCAAATTAGAGATGGATATCTGACCTGAGAGCTTTAGAGGTTCCCTGGACTAGAAATATTCCTGTAGCCTGTCCCTGAGGTTGCCAACATCTGGATGTTGGCATCCCAGAAATTCTGTGTGAATACCATCTGTATATGTTGCAGGAGTCGCATCCCTCGGGCAGCGTGCGGCCTTTTCTTCCTGTCAGTGTCTAACTCCAGTGGCATCTTCTGCAAGTAACAGCAGAAAGATGGACTGGGAAAAGGTCTAACAAGTTTTGGCCTGGTTTGATTCCAGTTCTCCTTTTATTAAACAGCACTGCTCTGTGGTCTTCACAAACTCAACTGGAAAAACCAGAGTAGTTTCCATGTGAAGGCTGTGGAATATAGTGCTTGTCGGGCTGTGCCCAGGGTGTGGCCAATTGCTTAAGGATTAAGAATATCAGGAAATAGTCTTATCAAGTTTACTTTTAAGATTGCCGACCTCATTCTAATTCTCAGTTCCTGTTTTACTTGCCGATAGCTTTCCAAAGTCTTCATCTACTGGGCTGAACTCTGCAAGATATGGGGACTAGCTCCCTCCAACCCTCTAGCTTGCTTAGTCATTAGTATCTGGACAAGCTGGATAGAGCATAGAAAATATTATCAAAACAAAGGAATAGTACTTCACAACCACTGTGATATCTGTATGTATTAGTAAGATATATAAAAATTAAGTCCCAAGGATCACATGTTTTAATGCCTATACAGCTGCTCTGATTTATATAGTAAATTTCTTGCAGAAAAGACTTTGTCTTGCTGTGTTTAGCATATTTCGGCCTGTGTCTGTCAACGGCACCAGTCTGTCCTGAAATACAAAAAATAATTTAGTAGTTTGAGAAATGTAAATTGAGGTGACAGACTACTGAAATAAAACTGTTTAAATTAAATCAGTATATCTTTTGTAAAGGAGCACAGTAAAATATACTTACCTGCAGATCACTGTCTGTTTCTGTGTGCCACCAAAAGCAGCCCAGCTGTGCAAACCACACGGCGATGCTCAGCGCAGTGAACAGAAGATTTGTTGATTTGAATCTTGACAAAGCTGTGACAGAACTTTTTTTCAGACTCTTTGGGAAAAAGGCATCTAATAGTTCTAGTTTGCGTAGAACACCAAAACATTTCAGTCAAAAGAATATCTACATGAGGGTGAACTGTATTTGAAAGAAGCTGGCTATGGTGGGTGGAAAACAGAGATTAATATTGTCTGAAAAAACCATGCCCAAAGGTATTTACACTGCTAGACTTGCAGTGTAGACCCTTTGTGCTAGTGTTTAGGCCTTGTGAAGAGGTAAACGATGTCACTAGAGGACTATGAATGAAGCATTTTCTGACTTTCTCCAAAATCGGTAATTCACTGGAAATACTGTTCATTCAATATTTTCTTTACTTCCAGGCGTAATTAGACCTTGCGGAACATTTGCTTTTTGTATGCCTAAGTTTAATCAATCTGCCTTGTGAAGAAAGTGCCATAAAACTCAGCTAGAATGCATTATCAAAACCTGAATTTTGAGTTGCAAGTTACTAAGGGTTCCAGTATGTCATGAAATAATGTATTTATGAGCCCTTACATTGGTACTAGTTGCGCTGCTTTTGTGCTGGCTTGCCCAACCAGATGACACAGCACATATTATTTTTGCTTAGTGGAGAGACATCGGAAGAAGAAGATTAATGCTGGGATAAACAGAATTGGAGAACTCATTCCCTGCTCTCCAGCACTTAAGCAGGTGAGTGTCCATTCAGAGGTGCGTACAAGTTCCCTGTAAAATGCTTGGGTGTTTCCTTGTCTGCAGAAGTATAAATACTTATTTTGCAATTTGTCTTAGGAAGAAGGCAAAACTGTCTGAATTAATATGCTCAAAAATCTTACTAGTTATTAGTATTTTAAAAGTTATTTGTAATAGAATTCCTTTTCGGAAGTGCAGGGTCACATGAACGTGATTACGCAGATTTTGAGCTTTTTATCTGAAGGTGTTGCATATGACTGCTGACAGAATGAAATGGTACGAGTTGGACATGTGATTGATTTTCTCCTCAATTCATACATGCAGTATTTTGGAGGAGGTGTAAGCTAGACTAATTTGCCCATAGCGATTTGGTCAGCTTACTGATGTCTGCCTGTGCGTTTGATTCACAGCTTCCCAAAGTTCTCGTTCAGGGTGCCTGAACATTTGTAACAACAGAAGGTAAAATTCCTATCTCAGCTGCTGCCTGCCCTGTTGCGTTGAGTGGATGGATAGCTTTCCTCTGGAGGAGGGTTGGCAGGCTAGACAGAAGTAGATTGAACCTGGCCAGTGGGTTGCTGGTTACGTTGCGCAGCTCCTGTTCGTCAAGTCATTTTCTACTGATGCTGTTTAATGTAGTCTGTATGATGCTCGAGTGGTGAAAGCTATGGATTAAGCAAGATAATTTTTCAGGTCATTCTCCAATCCCTTCTCTGCCTTTTGCTGGTGATCACTTAGTGTCCTAAGATGTAAATAGAATTGCATGCACGCTTATTTTTGTCATCTTTCATAAAATGGGATGAAAGCGATTCAGAAAGTGAAATAATAGTAGTAAGTTAAGACAGTGTCCTTGTGAAAGATGAAGCAAGACAAATGGTTTGAGGTTGATGCACACAAGCATCTTTTTCAAGACAAGAGCCATCTACAGCAGAGGCCATTCCTACAGAACAGTAGAAAAAGAAATTAAGAAATGAACGAGGGGTTTCACAGACAGAATAAGCATAGTTTCATAAAAGGAAGATGGTGGAGGAGTTATGGCAGACTTTCTCTTTCCATATTCTCCAGTATATTAGTTTCAAAATTATGCATACACCTCTCTAGATAATTGTTGTTTCTTTCCTAATAAAATATTTACAAGGCAGTATCCTGGAAATTTCATATGATGTATATGTTTACTAGTGAACAGGAATATTAGGCTGCTCAGCAAGCAATGATGCTTGCTGTTTGTTTCTGTGGCCCTAGTATCTAGCTTCGGGCATCAGAAGATGTCAGCTCCAGCATTGAAAATGTTATTCTGTAAAAACTCATTGCATTTTAGGGTCCATATCACTCATGAAACCTGTAGTTCATCTAACAAAAATAATAATAAGAAAAAAAAAAAGCGAAACAAACAAACAAACAAAAAACCCTACAAAAAAAAAAAACCCAGCGATATCCAGAGGATCATTCAGGTTAGCTCATTTTTGAAGTGAAGACTCTTGGAGCAGGTGCAGTCTCATCATTAATGGACCTACCAATGATAGACCTTTCTCCTAATTTTATATATATATGTTTTCTTTTAAAGAGCAAGAACATGATCCTGGATCAGGCCTTTAAGTATATAACAGAAATGAAAAGACAAAATGATGAACTTCTGTTAAATGGAGGGAACAATGAACAGGGTGAGTACAGATACTGCCAGAGGCTCTAGAATTTCTGTCACTCACTTCCACTGTGTGTCCGTTAGTACTAACAACACAGCCTGGATCAACAAACTTGGGAATCCCGAGACATTGTGCACATACAGGAAAAATACAGCTGCTTAGAATATCTTAAAACAAGAAGCCAAGAGAATGCCCAAGTGCGTGTTCTTGCACATAGCTATGAGATAATGAAGCAATCACGTTGTGATGCAAAGTAATTACAGGGCTTATAGGTGATGTGACATCATCTAGTAGATTCTGTCCATACTGTAGTGACTAGAATGATTTCTGACAAACTTCAGAGTTAGATTTTTTTCATTGAAAACATGGCCTTTCCTTCATGCATAGAGCTATTTTTTTTTCCTTTCAAATGCTGTAAAAGTGATAACAGCCTATTTTATAAAAATATAATGCATCATATAAAATCTTCTTGAACAGATGTGTAGAAATACAGTGGTGGAGGTATGACAGAAATAATCTCAGAGCTAATGTTTGGTTTGTGATTTTTATTTCTCCTCATAGAATGGAATTCTAAATAGTTTCTTTTTATCTTGTCAATGTAATTGGGTTTGAAAACCCTAGGTGATTTTCTTAGTTAGGTGAGCCATCTCCAAGTGCATTGCTGGTTTTTGTGGCTTTACATAAGTGCTTTGTATTTAATTTTGCATATCATTTTTAGATGTAATGAAACTTAATTGTCCTGGAAAGCCATGAGATTATCAATTAAATAGAAACAGTCTTAGTGTTTGCAGAGGAGCAGGGAAAAGAAAAAGACAAATTAATGTGCTTGTATTTCCTTCAGTAATTAAGCAATTTGATTAGTGTTCAGTTTCATCTGAGGTCGTCCTGATGTTTATTCTAACTAAGTAATTTGACATATCCTGCTATTGGTAACAGAATAGTCTGTGAGGTTCATTCACTTTCTGGCTCGGTAGAGAGGCTTATCAGGGTAAGGGTCTTCAGTTCTGTTATGTTAACGATTTGAAGAGAGCACACATTATTAACAATTTATTTCAATACTACATAGTATTTACTCTCCAAGTCATGTGGTAACATTACCTAGTGTTTGCACTGGTGCTGATGTAATGCAGTGCTCTCACTGTTTTGTAGCTGAAGAGATAAAAAAACTCCGAAAACAGTTGGATGAACTGCAAAAGGAAAACGGGAGATACATCGAACTACTGAAAGCAAATGATATTTGCCTGTATGATGACCCTACAATCCACTGGAAGGGAAATCTCAAAAATGCGAAGGTCTCGGTTGTTATTCCCAGTGATCAGGTTCAAAAGAACATCATTGTCTATTCAAATGGGAGTCAACCCAATGGAAATAACCAGGGAGCATCTGTCCAGGGAATAACATTTAATGTTGGTCATAATTTACAAAAGCAAACAGCCAACGTTGTGCCAGTCCAGAGAACTTGCAACCTAGTGACTCCTGTGACGATTTCTGGTATTTACCCCACAGAAAACAAGCCGTGGTCACAAACTACAGTTTCTTCGCTAGCATCCGCTCAGACAGCTCCAGCAGGGAACGTTCTTGAGCTTTCCACCCCGGAGAATGAGCGAGGCGTGCTTGCAGCTGCTACTGCCAGCTCACAAAGTGCATCTCGATCTGGAACAGAACAGGAACTACAGTGTTCTTCAAGTAATGCACCACAGAATGATCAAAATCTCCCCAGAAGTAAAAATGATGAGGAGGGCGCTAAATTAACAAAGAAAACACTCCTGCAGGGAATCAGCCTTCCTTCCAGTACCTCCACGGAAGCCTCCCAAGTTCAACAGGTGAATACAACTTGCTCAAATACACACAATTCTAGGAGTGACCTTCAGGAAAGCTGTGTCATTTCAGCCACGGACACAGCATGTGTGCCATCTGTGAGACTGTCTACTGCAGGTAGTTTTTCCTCTGTAAATGTCCTCAAAAGCACAGACTTAGTAAGTAGTGCTGGAATGCCTGTGACTTCTGTAGCAGAAGGGGTTAAGGCTGCGGCAGCAATAAGCACTCTGCCTGCCAGTCCCCTAGAGAACTGCTGGTCTTTTTCAGGCTCTTCAGGTGTTGGCACTTCAGACTTGAAAAACATGAGTAGCCTTACACGGATGCCTTCAGCTGGAAACACACAGACCACATGGACAACTTTGCAGCTAGCGGGAAATACTGTTCAGCCACTAAGCCAAACGCCATCTGGTATAATGACTGCACTATTAAACGAGCCAGTGAATGGTGCTGCTACTGTATCTTCTGCTCACAGCAGGCCTTTGACTACAAGTATCAGTTTGAATACTTCTCTGCCTGGAGATGGCCAGGCAACTGAACAGATTGTAGTTACCTTGCCCTCGTGCCCACCCTTACCTGTGCAGCCATTAATCAGCCAGCCACAGGTTAAAACTCAGGCTGCAGGAAATATCCTTCCATTAAATTCAGCTATGCAGGTGATTCAGATGGCTCAGCCAGTTGCGTCAGCTGTTACAGGAGCACCAGCTAACCAGAATGTCATCATTCTCCAGCCTCCAAACCCCGCTCCGTGCCCTCCAATTGTGAGAGCAGAAGTTCCCAGCCAAAATGTTAGTCAGCAAATTGTAATTATACAAGCTGCTAATCAGAATCCTCTTCCCCTCCTCTCCGCTCAGCCTTCTGCTTCTGTAAGAATTCCCGGGAATGGGCCAACTGCAATTGCGAACTCTAGCAGCTCCATACAAAATGCCCCTCTTCCACAGACTTTCGGAGGGAAACACCTTGTCCATATATTACCAAGACCATCTTCTTTACCATCTTCTAGCTCTACACAAACATTTTCAGTTACAATGTCAAATCAACAGCATCCTCAAACTATCTCATTAAACGGGCAGCTTTTTGCATTGCAGCCAGTGATGTCTTCATCTGGAGCTTCAAATCAAGCCCCTATGCAAATTATTCAGCCCACCACCAGCGAAGATCCAAATACCAATGTTGCCCTCAATACATTTGGTGCTTTAGCTAACCTCAATCAAAGCATATCGCAAATGGCTGGACAGAGCTGCTTACACTTGTCTCTCAGCCACCCTACCAATCCCACAACTGTCAATAACCAGATTGCCACAGTTAACTGTGTGTCATTACCAACTTCTGCAGCATCTTCAGTACCGGCGGAGGTTTCAGTATTAACTAGTGTGTCTAATTCAATAAATGCTTCCCCCAAAAAAGCAGCTGCCAGCTTGCCATCCAGTGCAAAATCAAAAAGGACAAACAAAAAGCCAAGTACAAAGAAACACCAAGCAGTCAACAGTAAAGTGTCCTGTCCAGCGGTTCCTTGCAAAGATGCAGGGAAGGTGGACTGTGCTCCCGTGGAAACAGTGGCAAAGCATTCAAACGGTGAGGGGCTGCTTGAAAATGCTCCAGCAGTATCACAAGCTTTAATGACGTCGCAGGTGAGCAGTGTGGCAGCATTGAGTGGCGTCAGTGTTTCTGACTGTCGTTCCAAAGAGACTGCGAGCTCTGAACAGGCAGCAAAAACCTGCTCTGTCCCCGAGTCAAGCTTAGCAGAGGCACCCGCTTCCACACCGCCGGTGTCCGTGGTGTCAGAGCAGCTGGCACTTGTCCCGCCGACTGCCAAAGATGCTGCTCCTTGCCAGCAGGCCCGTGGGTCTCAGAACCGTCCACCAACTGGCTCTGCCTTGCCAGAGCCTCCCAAACCCTGTGAACCCCCCAGCACCTTAACGTCCTCTCGTACTGAAGCACACGTGACACATTCTCAGGTTGCTGGGACGTCAGCAGCACAGAGCAGCACAGCGGGTCATACTTCCAAGGCAGGAATGATTTCGGAGTCCTGCAACATTATGCAGGATTCCTCAGTGGTAATGCAAGATGCGGACTTGTTAGAAGGACAGGGCCTAACCAAAATGCTGTCTGATCTCACAAAAGAAAAAACAGCTGTGGAAAAAACCTCTTCATTTACCATTCAGGGGGAGCATTCTAGTTTTCCCATGGAAAACTCTAAATCAGCAGAATCAAATGTTGGTTTGCCTGAGAAGCAGGAACTCTTGCTAATGAACACGGAAGGTGATGCTCTCTCCCAGCATCACTCCTGCATTTCTGATCAGGAAGTAGTCAGTGCTTCCCTTATCGCTAGCAGGCAGGCAGACTCCCCGATGTCAACTAGCTCTGGCAGCAGTCGAGGCTTCTCAGTTGCATCTATGTTGCCAGATACCACCAGAGAAGATGTTACTAGCAGCACCTCAACCAGTACATGTAACAGCTGCACATTTTCGGAACAGACTGACATTGTAGCTCTCGCAGCAAGAGCTATTTTTGACCAGGAAAACCTTGAGAAAGGTGGAGGAGGAATACAGGTTAACATGAGGGATGCCATCTCTAAGTCAACTGAGGTTGCACCTTTGGAGAGAGAGCAACAGTCTTTTAAACCTCAACCAGTGAAAGAAAACAATGCAGGGCCGTTGGAAGCAGCACCAAGCAAATTCAGTGCTCAAGATACAGTACAGGCAAATGTCGATAGACAGGTTGAAAAGCCAAGCTGCTCTGTAGGAGGTGTGGAAACATCAAACACTTCTTTGCAGATTTCCGCTTCACAGTCACCAAGCATAACCAGTTTAAGCGTGAATAATCTAATACACCAGAGTCGCATTGTCCATCCCCTTGTGAGTTGCTCGAGTTTATCCCAGTCTTCAGAGCCAGCAAGCGTCCCTGCAACTGTGAGCCTCTCCCTTCCGTCTAGCACATATGTCAATCAGTCTCCAGGACCCGCTATGATGAGTGAATATGCTCAGGAACAACTGAATGCTATTAGGGCAAGCACTATGCAGGCACCCCAGCTGCAGGAATCACACTTAAAGCAGCAAAATCATGAAGGTCGCAAAGACTCTGCCAAGCGGGCTGTTCAAGATGACCTTCTGCTTTCTACAGCAAAGAGGCAAAAGCAGTGCCAGACAACGCCTGTAAGGCTTGAAGGGATGGCGTTGATGAACCGAACACCAGAGAGTATTGCTGATCAAACACAGATGCTAGTAAGTCAGATTCCTCCCAATTCATCCAATTCAGTGGCATCAGTGAACAATCAAGGGCACACAGATGGCCTGAATAGGTTATTCCCATCGAACAGCAACTTTGTAACACCAGCTCTGAGACCAACTGAAGTTCAATGCAGTTCTCAGCCATCAATTTCAGAGCAGCAAGGCCAGGCAGGGCAGCACTTGCAGCCAATTCAACATGTTCCTGCTCAAGGCATATCTCACCTTCACAGTAATCATCCATACTTAAAGCAACAGCAGGCTGGTCAGTTAAGAGAAAGGCACCACTTGTATCAGCTGCAGCACCATGTCACTCATGGGGAAAACTCAGTCCACTCTCAACCCCACAGTGTCCACCAACAGCGAACAATACAGCAGGAGGTGCAGATGCAAAAGAAACGAAATCTCATCCAGGGGACACAAGCCACACAACTTTCTCTACAGCAAAAACACCATGGAAGTGATCAAACTCGGCAAAAAGGTGGTCAGCCTCATCCTCACCACCAGCAAATGCAGCAGCAGATGCAGCAGCACTTTGGAGCTTCCCAGCCTGAAAAGAACTGTGAAAATCCTGCAACAAGCAGAAACCATCATAGCCACCCTCAGAGCCATATAAATCAAGATATTATGCATCAACAGCAACAAGATGTTAGCAGCAGACAGCAAGGTTCAGCTTCTGAACATGTGTCAGGGCATAATCAGATGCAGAGACTTCTCACCTCAAGGGGCCTAGAGCAGCAAATGGTGTCCCAGGCAAGTATTGTAACCAGGCCATCAGATATGACATGCACCCCTCATAGGCAGGAAAGAAATAGAGTTTCCAGCTACTCTGCTGAGGCGCTCATTGGGAAGACGCCCTCTAATTCAGAACAGAGAATAGGAATATCTCTTCAAGGCCCTAGGGTTTCTGACCAGCTTGAAATGAGAAGCTATCTTGATGTTTCTAGAAATAAAGGGTTGGTCATTCATAATATGCAGGGCCGCTTATCTGTCGATCATACAGTTGGCTCAGATGTGCAGCGGCTTTCTGATTGTCAAACATTTAAGCCAGCTGGACCCAGTCAACAACCAACGGGCAATTTTGATGTACAGGCTTCAAGAAACAGCGAAATTGGTAATTCTGTGTCATCCCTCAGGGGCATGCAGTCGCAAGCTTTTCGAATCGGTCAAAATACTGGGCCATCCATAGAAAGACAGAAGAGATTGCCCTACCAGCCAGTACAGGGTATTCCAACAGGAAATACCCTGCCATCAAGGGAAAATGAAAACACATGCCACCAAAGTTTTATGCAGAGTTTACTTGCCCCTCACCTTGGAGATCAAGTTAGTGGAAGCCAAAGATCAATCCCAGAACATCAAAGGAACACGCAGTGCGGTGCCTCCTCCACAATTGAGTACAACTGTCCCCCAGCACGGGAGAGCGTCCACATCCGAAGAGATGGTGATGGCCAGGGTAGGGAGAGCTGTGACATGTCTATTGGTGCAATTAACACAAGGAACAGTTCTTTGAATATTCCTTTTTCGAGTTCTTCTTCCTCGGGAGATATTCAGGGTCGTAATACAAGCCCAAACATCTCTGTGCAGAAGTCCAATCCCATGAGGATGACGGACAGTCATGGAACTAAGAGCCACATGAATACGCCCGCTTCTAGCAACATGCATGGAGTTGTGAGGCCAGCTCACCCTCACCCTGCAGTTTCTCACGGAAATGGCGAGCAAGGGCAACCTTCAGTTCGCCAGCCAAATTCTTCAGTTACTCAGCGGTCGAGGCATCCTCTGCAAGATAACGGAGGTTCTAAAATACGTCAGCCCGAAAGGAATCGATCTGGAAACCAAAGACATGGAAACGTCTTTGACCCTAGTCTTCCCCATCTTCCTCTGTCCACCAGTGGCAGTATGATCCTTGGGCGCCAGCAGTCTGCGATAGAAAAAAGAGGAAGCATTGTCCGATTTATGTCTGATGGCCCTCAAGTGTCTAACGATAACGCAGCCCCTGACCAACATACTCTCTCTCAGAATTTTGGATTCCCTTTTATTCCGGAGGGTGGCATGAATCCACCAATAAATGCCAATACCTCTTTCATCCCACCAGTCACTCAGCCTAGTGCCACTCGAACACCAGCTCTAATCCCGGTTGATCCCCAGAATACCCTGCCATCCTTCTATCCTCCTTACTCTCCTGCCCATCCTACCCTTTCCAATGACATTTCTATCCCTTACTTTCCCAATCAAATGTTTCCTAACCCAAGCACGGAGAAGCCGAGTAGTGGAAGTTTAAACAACCGATTTGGATCCATTTTGTCTCCTCCCAGGCCTGTTGGTTTTGCTCAGCCAAGTTTTCCTTTGCTTCCGGATATGCCGCCGATGCACATGACCAACACGTCGCACTTATCCAATTTTAACTTGACATCTTTGTTTCCAGAAATAGCCACAGCTCTTCCTCCAGATGGTTCAGCAATGTCGCCTTTGCTTTCCATTGCAAACACATCTGCTTCAGACTCTTCCAAGCAGTCCTCAAACCGACCTGCCCACAATATAAGCCATATTCTAGGTCACGACTGCAGCTCAGCTGTATGAAAACTGGTAGACTGACTTCTAGTCTGATGCGTTGTTTATATATTTAAGAAGAAGAAAGTGGATCTTACTGGCATCCCTGAAGAGGCCATTCATAGCATCACTGTTTATTTGCCTAAATGTATGTATATGGGTATTTTTCCTATTTATATACACACTGTATTTCCATCCACCTTACTAACTTTAAAGCACCAGTGCCTATAGCAATGCTTACTTACTAGTAAACAGTAAGGATGCAACATTTAGAGCTGTGCAAATATTGGTTGTTGATTTTCCAACAATCAAGTTTGATGTCCGATTGTTCCAGGGTAAGGGCCACCCTCAGTAATATGTGGATGTAAAGAAAGGAGTGAGAGCATCTGTATGGGAGACAGGAAACAAATGCTACAGGTTTCATTTTGTTTCTGATGCGTTTATCTGAATCTACAGGTGAACTTGAAGTGGCTTGGCTTTCTCTTTTTCTTTTGTAAAATATCTTCAGGAGCCTCAACACAAGTCAAATCTGTGTTAACGCAGCGTTAATTGATGAAGACATTCGTTGTGCAGCTTTTGTCTGTTTGAAGCTTGTCACATGCACTTCACTTAAGGCTGACTTTACCTGGCAAAAATGACTATGTGTTTCCATGGTCAGCAATTAAAAATACTGGTTTAGAAAATTCAGATTTCTTTAACCCGTGACTTTCTGTTTCTGAGAAGAATTTTGTCTGGATCTGTTTTAGTAATGGCTTCAGTTACTGCTGAACTTGGTCAATGGTTTAATGTAGCTTATGACTCCTTCTGGTGTAGTCAGCGGAGACAGCAGTCGTATTTGTTGCCATTTCATTGTTCGTATGCTGCAAGTTACCTCAGGGTGGGTTTTGTACCTTGTTTAGCACCTTCTTAATNTTTATGTGAGTGATAGCCCTTTTGTTGTACCAGGGAGCACATGGGAGGAGGACTGAGCCTGTGGCATCCTGCAAAATGAGCAGGGATCCCTGTGGGCACAGTTTTTACTTAACGTTGCTGACAGGATCGCCCGAGTAAATATCAGTACTTTGCACTTGAATGCACCTTTTATCTAAACCTGTGTGATTGTGGCTGAAGGAAGAACATTAATGTGTCAAGACCGAAACACTGCATACAAGGAAGACATTGTGATTTGAGCACCACAAGGAAGGGGGATGCGTTTGTATGGGCGTGAGAGACGGAGTGAATGTGCGTGCGCTGGTTGAGCCGCCAGTACTTTCACAAATTTCGGTCCCGTTTCTTTTAAAGGAAAGGGAAGAACTAGGTAAGTTTTATTTATTTAATGGCTCTGCAGTGTGATTTTTCTTAAAACAAGGCAGAAATATTTGTCTTTTGTTTTTATGTGCTTGGAAATACCATTTTGGTTTTGATTCTTCAAATAACAGTGATTTCAGGTTTCCTTGTAAGCTGGGGAGTGGCAAAAACTGCTCCGGGGCCTCTTCTCTGGGCGGGACAATGTTGAAACACTTGTGTGTTGCTCACCAGTCTTGCTGCTCCTGGGACCTGTCGCAGGTTCTTCCCCAATGCCTCTGCTAGTAGGGGGGTGGGGAGGAACAGGCTCCCAGCGATTTTTTTAGAGATTTTTTTTTTTTATTTGAAAGGTAGAAAGGAAGATATTCCTCCATCTCCAAGAATGGGATCCACAAAGAGGGACCTGAAAGTTTTTTCCATAGCTTGACTGCCCAGGTCAAGTACGGTGCTTTTACACTGATCCAAGAAAGTAAAGAGGCTTTAGCATAAAAAAGAATTGGGCTGTGTCTGTAGTCTGTCCTGACAATGTCTCTGCGCTTGTAACCTGGGGTCTGATGTTTTCCTGCAAAGCTAAGTACTTCTTCAAGTTCATCCGGTTCTGATTCAAATTGGGAATCACTTTTTAATTCAGATGGAGCTTATCTTAGGACACTAAATCTAAGTGGTGCATCAGTTCTCTGTGTTTCTTAAAAATAATAGATTGAATATTTATTTCGCTTCAAAGCAAGGCAGCTTGTCTGAGTTTGACTGTGAAATGGGCTGCCAAAATGTAGTTACCGACCGAATGGCAGCAACTGGCCTGTGCCGAGCAGGAGGATTAGGAATGATGGTCAGTCCTCAACTCCGACTAAGCGCAGTGCATGTCTGGGTGTTATCTGATGAGACTCTGATCAAATCTAACGCAGTAGATCCCGAAGGGGCTGCCTCAGGTGGTGAAATGAGTTCCATAATGATGAGTGGCTCCGTGGGTTGATACTCGTCTAGACCTTTAGGAGGGAGGCAAAACAGCCATTCCTGCTCTTTAAATGGCATTGTGTGTGCAACGGTGTATTTGGCTTTCAAGACAAAGCAGTGAAAAATTAAGCCCTGGCTTCCAGGACTTTATATAAAGATGTTAATCCTGCTCATCATTCCAGGCATTCACGTAGTACCACATTAGTTTCCTCTGCTGGGAAAACTACACTACTTCATGATGTCTTTGAAAACTGGAGTGAGCTTGTAAACTTATAGACCAGTTGCAACAGCTGAATGTTCATAAGTCCATGGGGCCTGATGGGATGTACCCCAGAGTACTGAAGGAGCTAGCGGATGTCACAGCAGGAGCCCTCTCGATCATCTACCAAAGGTCTTGGGAGTCTGGGGAGGTCCCTGCTGACTGGGACCTAGCCAATGTTATTCCAATCTACAAAAAGGGCGTGAGGGAAGAACCCAGGGAACTACAGACCTGTTAGTCTAACCTCAGTTCCTAGAAAAATTACGGAGAAGATTATACTGCGCACTGTTGGAAGGCACTTAAAGAACAATGCAATCACCAGGCACAGTCAACGTGGGTTCACAAAGGAAAAGTCCTGTTTAACTAATTTGATATCCTTCTACAATAAGGTCACATACCTAGGGTGTGAAGGGAAGGCGGTGGATGTAGTTTTTCTGGATTTTAGTAAGGCTTTTGATACTGTCCCTCACAGCATTCTTCTGGACAAGTTGCCTAACTGTGGGATGAGTGGATTCACGGTGTGCTGGGTGAAGA
>WAAD01031998.1:160537-188954 GCA_013389945.1 Fregata magnificens
CTGCTGTATTCAGCGTTGGTGCGGCCTCACCTTGAGTGCTGTGTGCAGTTCTGGGCCCCACAATTTAAGAAGGGTGTGAAGGTCCTTGAATGCCTCCAGAGGAGGGCAACAGAGCTGGTGAAAGGGGTGGAAGGCATGTCCTGGGAGGAGCGGATGAGGACTTTGGGCTTGTCTAGTTTGGAGAAAAGGAGGCTGAGGGGTGGCCTTGTTTGCCCTCTACAGCTTCCTGAGGAGGGGAAGTGGGAGGTGCTGATCTCCCTGGTATCCAGCAATAGACCACATGGGAATGGTTCAAAGCTGCGCCAGGGGAGGTTTAGACTGGACATTAGGAAGCATTTCTTTACTGAGAGGGTGGTCAGACACTGGAACAGGCTTCCTAGAGAGGTGGTCGATGCCCCGTGCCTGTTGGTGTTTAAGAGGCATTTGGACAATGCCCTTACTAACATGCTTTAACTTTTGGTCAGCCCTGAAGTGGTCAGGCAGTGGAGCTAGACGATTGTTGTAGGTCTCTTCCAACTGAAATTCTGTTGTATTCTACCCTGTGCTGTTCTATTCTATTCTATATATTTATTCCTTCATATTAATTTCACTGGTGTTACATTGAGGTCAAATGCAATCCTGAGTATTCACAACAGAATATGTCAGCTGTGATTGTGGGGTTTGTTTTTTTTTTTTAACGTTGGACATAATTTTCTGAAGAGGCAGTAACTTTCATGGGCCCCTTTTCTGCTTACACAGACGACCAAAAATAGTGACCTTGTTCACAGGATACCTGTAGTGCAGGTAATCACCACACAGGCATTTTAGTGGTATAAAGACTATTGCGATTTTGCAGGAACTGCACAGTTTTGCAGTGTGTGGCTCAAAAGTAATTACCATGTGACTGAGCCTCAGTCTTCTCTAGAGGATTGTACCCCGCAGTGTTGTGACAAGGCATGGTGATTCCTGCATAATCACCATGTCGCTTTGTCGTCCTTCTCAGAACTTTTTCTGAAACCTGCCAAGACCAGGATGGAGAAATATCATTTCATTGCCCTCCTTGAACATGGCAATTTCTGTTGAAGTTCAACCACATACCGGTGTGAGTCTTTTTACGTGCCATAAGTGATGCTAAATGATCCTGTGGCGTTGGTGTGGGATCAGGAAGACTGCTGTGAAAAGAAAGGTAGGCAGACCGATCTGCAAGAGCTTCATATAAACACTTTTGTCCAAATTCTGTTAGTTATGCTATTGACTGGCTTTTAGATCAATTTAATTAAAGAAAAATTGGCTCTATGGTGCAGTCTTTTGGTCTAATTGACCGTCCAAGATGATCTTTGAATGCTGAATCTGGCCAGGTCCCCTGGTTTAAGAGCAACTTGTGGGTTTGCCACAGATTTCAGCTTCTCACGCGTTCGTGCTCATATGCCTCTAGGAAGAACAGTGTATGGACTGCATATTTCACATCAAAAGAGAGGAAATTAGATGTTAAGTAATTTTTGTTAGTTTTTAATTACAAAGTTGGTTTAGTTTTTCTATTCACCATAAACTAACCACCTCTGCCGTTCCACATTGACCAGGCCATGGCTCAGCTTCTTGCGTTTAATTTTGTAGGTCAGTTTGTGCCACTGACAGGTGGGTGTTTCAGCTCTTCTGACTGCTGGCCCTTTCCCAGGGCTTTGGGCTCTGCTCTCAGGAAAAGGAGCAATGGCAACATCTTTACCATTAAGTGGAAACTATTCTTTCTTTTCTTTCTTTTTTCTTTTATTTTTCCTTTCCCCTACCATTGAAGCTGTTGTGTTCAGGTATCAGGTTGATAAGACTTTAAGGAAGGCTCACCTTACCTCAATATACACTTTTGGGGGTGGAAGTTTGAAAAAGGAGCATCTGTAAATTTTGCAGATCAAACAATTGTTTTACTTGTTATAATAACAATTCAACAAGCAAATACATTTTCTTCAGCAAACAACTATGACACCAACAATTTGGTATCTTTTTCTCCTAAGAATTTACCTGGCAATTAACATATTTATTTCCTTTGTTTTTCAAGATATATTTGGAAAAGATTTTGTGGTTTTAATAGCAATTTGTTAGCTTGAGAATGGCATTTTCTCTTCCATAAAACCTTTTTGAAGGTTACTTACACTAAGTGGGGGTTTGTTTTGGTTTTGAAGACAGGAAAAATACCCTGTACTGCCTAATTTAGCAAAATAAGCAGCACAAGGGAAAGGTTCAGCGTTACCTTTAGGGTAGGACTGCCACAGCTGACAAGCATTGTGTATCTGTGGCTTTCAGCTTGGCCTACGTGACTTAACAAACAATAACAAATGGTATAGGGCTGGATTGCATGTGTGTCAGTGTAGTCCTTGATTAATCCCCTAAGAAGCCTAGGAGAATAAGAGCAGAGTCAGACTAAGTTGAAAGCAGGCAATAAAATAGTAATATATTAACATTTATATACCTTTCCATTGAGAGAAAGGACCTCATTTAAGAGCAGCTAAGGACGCTGAGAACTGAAGTGGTTTGAGTCAGTGGCTGAGCCTTACTGGACTGTGTTTTCTAGCTCCTGCCCCCTGTTCCAGTCACTACGCTGCTGCCCAGGTGGAAGAGCACCTCTCTGGAAAAAAAAATATGCTGTGCTAGTACAGAGCCTCCTGAATTTTGCACAGATTTCCTACTGCACTTTAAAGCTGCGCTGCTGCTGCTGGGGTTGATGACTGTAGTGCTGTCGCAGGAAACAAATCATGTGGCAGGGCAACTGCAGAGGGCATTGCTGGAGAAAAGGGGTCATTTCATTATTTCTGATCTCCTGTTGTCTCTTCACCTTATTCAGAGGTACTTGTGCAGTCCTGGCTCAAGGACTTGGTCACAAACTCATGCTGTAATCTGTTTCTGGATGACTAAGTGTAGTCAGCTGTGCTAAAAGCTGTGATCTTTCGATGTTCCCCAAATAAGTTTCATGCTCATTGCTTTAATAATAATCTCACCTTGACCGGAAAGACAGAGTAGCGTTGAATCTATTTATACCAAATTGGTCAAATTTGTGTTGTTTTCTGATCCAGCAATATAAGGAGCTCCATTCTTTATCATCATTAAGCTGAGTTATCTGCTACTGCTGTTCCCTTCTCCCGCTGCCACTGATCCAGCACGGGTAGCTGCCGCATGGACAGGAGAGCCAGTGCAGACACAGGTTTGTGTGTGATGCTGTTTTCAACCTCCTACTGCCTCTGCGATCCCTAGAATAAATCTAAAATCTCAGAGCACCAACCCTTTATTCCCAGTAGTTATACCGAGAGCAAGTTGCTCTGTGAACCGGTGAAAGATTTAGCAGAGATTTTTGGTCATGATGATACAAAACTGTCTTCTCTCTGCGAACAAACCCTGCTTCGTTACACAGAAGCCATTTATTATTTGCTGATACCAGTTTTTTTGGGGAAAAAAAAAAAGGCATTTCTTTCTGCCTCACTAAAAGTATTTTTACAAGTAGGTTCCAAGTTTGCAATATGCTGCTGTTTCGGCAATCACAAATGTGAAACAACCAAGCTCGCAGTGGGTTGTACCCCCTGTTCCTGCCCGCTCACTGTGAGAAGGGAAGCAAATATGGATTTTGCCACAGGAGATTAATCAAAGATGCTGTTGCCCTCCACACTGTAAATTATTTATATTCAGTCCAGAGTTTTCTGCTGTGCTTCTGTTTTACACAGCTGTAAATTACTTGGATACAGCCCCAGGGGAAAGTCCCTACTATTTTGTAATGGAAAAAAGGAACTCTGCAGTAGAAATCTATAATGAATGAACAGGAGCATCATCTTCCAATTGTAAATAAGATCTTGTTCTGTTTATTTTGACATCTTTTTACAAGTGTGTTGCATTCAGGTGTAAATATCCCAAACCATGATCTTGTTCAGAGTTCCGAGATTTCTATTGTTAAATGTAATACTTTGTTTAATAGTTGTAATAATTATTTGTATAGATATGAACATGATAGTATTTTATTAAAAAAAAAAAGAAAAACGCTCTTTGAATACTGTATTCTTTTTGGTACAGCTGCTTTACCCATGGAAATCCATGCATTTCACTCTTCAAGATAGGTAAAAATAAAAACTTTGTTTTGAGGCTGGGAATTTACAGTTAAGAGTTCTCCAGTAATGTATAGTCTCTGCATATACCAGAGTTATGCACCACTTTATTTGGATATATAAAACTAAGTAATCCAGAAGAAACATATACAAGATAATGACATATCTAAATAATGCATGGCAGATGCTGTCCCTGCCCAGGTGACAGTGATCACTGTGTTAAGATACAACTTCAGCTTTATAAAACACTTCTCATGATGCACTGCTGTGTTGGTTGTACACTAAGTACAGTAAGATGGTTCTTTTGTCGCAGTTTGAATCTAAAGGATGTGGTTTGAATGAGACTGGTACAGAGATGCTGCAAGGTAAGTAAAGGCTTTTTGGGAGGCTGCATAATACAGGAGGAGCTGACAGAATTGCTATGAAACAATTTCTTTTGGGGGCTGCAGGATGCCTTGCTTGTAAACCTCAAAATTCTTGTGGATACTGAAGATGCCTTTATGGAAAATGATTTCTTTTTTAAATTAAAGTTTAGTATTAAGACAGATGAGCTTCTATTTTGTTACATCAGCGACAGCCAGTACCTATAGTTTAATGAGGCGGCTGTGTTCCGAGATGGCTGTGGTTCAGCAGAACATCAGGAAGATGTGTGCACAGCTATGAACAGTCTCTGAGCAGTCACAGTAACCTACTCTCAGCCCACTTTCCCTACCTTGAGAGGGCAGCTCAGGCCTGAGAGCTGGCAGGCAGGCCTAATTAACTGCACTGAGCACTGCCCAAGATCAAGAACCCCTATTTCAGGGTCAGTGTGTTGACAGCACAACGCGTAAAGGTGGAGTTTGCTGCTGTAGCGACCTGCACTTTCCTATTGTAGTAGAGGGGAAACAGGACATGAGGCATCTGAATATCTTCAAGAGGGGCTGATGCCACTGGCTAGCTACAACAGGTGCAGTACTTACCTGTGGGAGGCGGAGCAGGGCTGCTGGCACAGTTTCCACCAAGGCCCCAGCAGCACCCCTGGGGCAGCGAGGTCCTGCATGTCAGCCCTCTAGGCCTCTTCCAGGCTGAAAGCTTCTGGGGGTCCTCAGGCCTGCTGGGCTCATTCAAACGCTTTGTACAGCCACGTGCATATGTACATGAGGGAAGCCACACATGCAAGCACAAGTGAAACTGGCTCAAGGTGTTTCTTCCCCCATCTTAAGCTAGAGGTGGACCATACCCACAGATGGTGTACCTCAGTCTGAAATACACCCTGTTAACGTACTGGATAAACTCCGTATCTCCCCGTTGCTGTCATTGCTAACTTCTGCCCCCCCACACTTCCGCCAAAGATCCTTTTGCTCCCTGTAGATGCCGCTGTTTTAATAGGCACAAAGTCTACATTTAGCTGTGGACAAGTTACCATTTCTCCTAAAACTCTGCCTTCCCATTTCAAAGCACAGCATGTTCCTCCTGCCTTGGCTGCTCTTCTACCATCCCAGAGGTTTTAGTGGTAGTTGCAACACTGTCAACAACTGACATGATCCTAATAGCTTCCCTAAACTGTGAAGGGGGGTTTATTATTATACAAAATCCATTTCTGTCTCCCTTGAGTTGTACCGGGCAGAACAACAACTCTACCTATGTTTCCTGAGAAAACAGGGACTATATGGTTGTATCCACCTCCTCTCTATGGCTTAGGTCAACACAGCTGTGGGAGAGGGGAGACACCTTCAGGTGACCAGGAGCTGTGGAAAGAGAAGAGCATGCTAGAGGGAAGAGACAGGTCACTTTTTGCTGGGGGGCGGAGGGCAGAGCTGGGCCTGCTCAGCAGCAGCTTTCTGGCCACGCACCACCCAAAATCGCTTGACCCAACCACAGCACTGTACTGGCTTTTACTTGGGAAAACGTTGGAGGTCGAGGCTGGTGTAGGAATGGGGAAGGCGTTGCAGGAGGTGTAACAAAACAATTACACAAAGCTGAGTGTTAATAGCTCTTTTGCTTTATAAAAGCAGCAAACATATCTCATGATTTGGCAAATAAGCCTGAGTATTTAATGACCAACTGCAGAAAGCTTAGGGCAGGTGTTCCTGGGCAGGTACAGCTTCCACAACATAGAGTTACTCTGGCAGCCGCCACTTCTAGCCCAGCCACCTCCTGTTGCCTTCAAGCTCCTCAGCCCCTACAGCGAGCCACTTTTACTTACTTACATAAACTCACTGAGGAGGGGATTCACCAGGGAAGTGAACTGTTTGCTTCCCTTTCAGGAGTTGTTAAAGCAGTTTGTGCTGAGCGTAAGAGGGATGAGCACGTGATGGGGGAAGCAGGGACCCCGCCACCAGCCCATGGGCAGCAGAAGGGCCCCCACCTCCTAACGCAATTCACACCAGCTGCTCTGTTTGTCTCCCTACACACCTCTGACTAACACGGTTTTCGCTCAGTGAGCAGAGAAAGGTGAAACCACAACAAAGTGACACCTGCAAGTCAGGGAACATAGGTCCCCCACCTACCCAGGGAGCCGTTCTTCCTTCCCTGAGGACACTCACCTGGAGGACAGCAGGACTAAACGCACAAGCCACATTGCGGGTGCAGAGGGCTGCATAGCCAAGCTTGATTAGGACAGCTGGGAGACACAGAGCTGCCCAGGTGCCCAGCCAGATACCCCACCAGCCAGAGCTGTCGAGGCACCCCTGCAGCTGCCCTGTCAGGCTGGGCCCTGCAGCCGCTAGGTGGGAGAATTGAAGTACGAACAGAAACCAGCAGGCAGGGCAGAGCTAAGAGGAAAGTTTAAAAATTGATGCATCAAGCTGGAGGCACAGAAGCAGCAGGGAGACGATTCCAACCCTTCCTCTCATCTCTTAGGCTTGAGGTGCCTTTTCTCGTATTTAATTTAATTCTCTCACGTGTTTCTGCTTGTTCTGTTCTCCACCCTTCTCCAGCCTCTCTCTCCCTCGCTGCTGCTACCACCTTGCCATTCGCATACTGTGCTCATCTCTGCTTACTCAGCGAGCCCATATGTTGCTCTTCTACCTCCTACATCGAGCCTTCCAACTGCTGTTCAATGTTAGTTTTTTCCCACATTCCTATTTAGAGAAGATAACTGGCTTAGTTAGAAACAAATACGAGCTTGGAACAAGGTCTGAGACTACAGACTATGGAAGACACAGGGAGAAGGAATATCTTTTATGAAAATGTGTGTCCAAAACTGGACAAGCTTTGGGGCACACATGGCCTTCTTCAGTCTGGCACAGAAGCAATATTCCTACTACCCCAATGCTTTATGCTATGTCCTTGACTTCTGCGTACTGCAAAACACACCGAGAGCAGAACATAGTTGTACAAGAGGAAAAGCTGCTCATCTTTCTCCACAGCTAAACACAGGGTAAGGGCAGTCCTGCAAGGCAAGGCCCCATCCTGCACTTGATTAAGTAGGGGGTGTGAAGGCAGCACAGTGAGCAAAGAGGACTTCAGGTTAGACTCACAAACAGCAAGATCCAACACTGGATCCTCCAAGTCTCGCTCCCACCCCCCCAATACCTGCTTGTACATCAGCTCTGATGATCTGCCAAGATCAACAGGTTTTTGAACTAGTATCCCTCTTCTCCGCCTCTCTCTGGCTCAAGTGGACTGAGGGAGGCAGCATTTGCTAATTCTAGTAAGAAACTGCACCGGAGTCTCTGGCCAGACTTGCCCACTTCATGTAAAAATATTCAGTGGGCTCTGGAGTGCTTTGCATGGTGCAATTGCAGCTGCATGGTGTGATTGCAGCATGGACACCAGAGAAACCAGGCAGTTAAAAGATTAAAGGCTGGTGCAGTTCCTACAGGAGGCAGATGCTCTAACCGTTGAGCCTCAGGTAACAGCAGGGCAGTATCTCCACTTCAAGCACATTTAATCACCCCAGCACAGCCTCCCACCTTAGAAGAGACCTACGCGTCTCCCTCCGGGTCCCAGATGAGCAAGGCAGGCCTTCTTGCCTCAAGTAGACGCTTCTTTTGGTTTAGCACTTCATGGGAGTTGGTGCTCAACCTGCTGGTGCTAGCAGGCTGTGTTCAAACCCCATGTGCCCCCAGCACCCAGGGATTTATCCTGCCCACTGCAGCACTGCTGTCCTGAGAGCACCTCCCTACACAAAGGCTTGTAACCCACCCTGAAAGTGCACAGGGGGCTCTACCTGAACTTTTCAAGGCACTTGCTAGAGCAAGACACTGTTCATGCAAGTCCCATGGTGAGGACTTGTGCTGGTTTTGACTGGGGTAGAGTTAATTTTTTCCATAGTAGCTAGTATGTGAATATGTTTTGGATGTGTGCTGAAAACAGTGTTGATAGTACAGGGATGTCTTAGTTACTGCTGAGCAGTGCTTACACAGAGTCAAGGCCTTTTCTGCTTCTCACACCACCCCACCAGTGAGTAGGCTGGGGGTGCACAAGAAGTTGGGAGGGGACACAGCTGGGACAGCTGACCCCAACTGACCAAAGGGATATCCCACACCATATGACATCATGCTCAGCATATAAAGCTGGGGCAAGAAGGAGGAAGGGGGGGACGTTCGGAGTGATGGTGATGGGAAGCAGTCAATTAATTCCTTGGTTTGCTTTGCTTGTGCACACAGCTTTTGCTTTACTTATTAAACTGTCTTTATCTCAACCCACAAGTTTTCTCACTTTTACCCTTCTGATTCTCTCCCCCATCCCAGCGGGGGGCAGTGGGAGTGAGCCAGCAGCTGTGTGGTGCTTAGTTGCCAGCTGGGGTTAAACCACAACAGGACTCCATCAGGAAAATTTCTCCCCTCCTTCTCCTGCTACCTCCCCCAGTCCCGGCTCCAAAGCACTGCCCCCCTTGCTCCCTAGCTCACCTCAGCAGCAAATGATGTGACCATCACAGGAGCACGTCACCTCCCAACAGATCTACCACTGTCCGTGTGGCCGTGTCTCAGATCTCTGCTCCTGCTGCTGGGGCCAGGACTGGAGAGGCAGAGAGAAGGGAGGGAATGGATGGTGCTGGCAGCAGTGCTATCACTGCGTGTTACCACCTGCCCTCCCAGTAGAGCTCTGGAAAGAGCACATTCTGCACACTCCAGGTATTATTACAACAAATTTTGGTTTCACTGGTCAGAGAACTGGAAGTGCAGCACTTGGGCTCCTACAGCAGCCCTTGCATTTGCAGGGAGGGGAACAGGACAGCACAGAGCATGTGTTGCAAAAAAACTGTCCGGTCAAACATTCATACACCTCTAGGTACAGAAACCCAGGTGGCTCCACCTGCACAGCATGTTTATAACCATGCTGGGCAAGACAGAGCACCACAGCCCCACCAAGAGTCCCGGACGGGGGTGGCTTAGTCTTGCTGCACTCGGCAGTAAGAATTTCAGGGGTTTTTTTTGCACCTCAGACTTCCTGGCAGTCTTTCCTTATGGGAAGAAAAAGAAAACTGCAGGCAAGCCTATGTAGCTAATCTTGGATTCTGCCGTTTTAGACAGACCAAGAACATTTGCCAAGGCTGCAGGGTGGCTGAATGGAAAATGTGGACTATCCTCAGCCTGATACTCCTCTGCTGGTGCTACTCAGAAAAAAAGCAAGTGCCATCTCCTTCCCTGCAGTCCATGCTGACACTGTTAAGGAAGAGAAGCTCATGTTTCACAACAAGCCTGAGAAACCTACCCCTATTTCTAGTGTCATTGAACATTCACAACTCCATCTGCATGGCAAACCTGCAACTCAAGCCCAAAGTATTGTAACAAAACGCAGCACACAGGGACGACCACCACCTTCTGCAGGTTCTGGCACACCCTGCCTGAAACATGGCTACATCTCCATAGGAGTGCAGCTCTGCTTGGGAAGACAGATGCTGGCAGCCTCTTGTGTCATTCCTCCTCCAGCCCTCTCTTCACTCTGCCGAAGAGGCTACAGTGACAAACAAGAGTGTCTGCAATTTAATTAAGAGAACAAGCAGGTCATCTGTACCAATGCTCAGGAAACTGTGAGGCTCCTAAGGCCCTAAGGATGACACCACTGGGCACCCCTCTGCCCCCAGTGCTCTCTTTGCTGCTGCTAAGAGCTGGAGCAAGAAGAATTCAGATCAACCTGCAGAGCAGGGAGCCAAGAACATTCATTTTATTGACCATCTTGATAAACTCCAGCTTAGGAAAAAAAAAAAAAAACCACCAGCTAGTGCAAAACCTTTCTAGGAGACACACAGACTTCTCAGAGTAGAAAGTTACCATAGTCTTCTGCTTTGGTAAGCAGAAGTGGAATGGAGCCTTTCCATCACCGGGTACCTGCATCTACACCAAAGGAAAAATGCTCAGACAATGACAAGAATAAGGACCGCAGGCCTCAAAGGATACTTTTTAATTCAAAATTAGCAAAACAAGTCACATTGTAGATGCAAGGCCTGAAATAATTCACACCTTATTCTTGTTTTTTAAATAACTGAGAATTCAGGAAGAACGCAGAAACCATTTAAAAACTTATTTCAGATGCAGAAAAGTTGGAGAGGAAAGAAGTTTGGTCCAGATCTTTAGCTAAAGAGCTCAACCCCAACTGCCCCAAAACCTCCTCCACACTCCCAGCCCATAAGGGAACCTGCTTTGCCAAGTTTACCCAAAGCAAGCTTGTGGGAGGAGGAAGTCTGAGGCTGCTGGACAGCCTCCTCGTTCCACCCTGCCACTTTAGCAAGGCCACGCAGCAGGAGTCAAGGAGCTGCCAAGGAGCTACCCAGCACACAAGGCTGCAGCTTCACCGCACCATCTCTCTTAGGGCTGCTTGAGGACAGCACTTCTGGTGCTGTGAAAACGACCATCACACTGACAAGTGCCTGCGCAGGAGCCGCCAGAGAGAAGTGAGGCTGTTCAATATGTGTAAGTGAGGCCACAAGAGCAAGGCAGGAGGTTCTGCCTCTGGCAGAGCACTCGTGGGCAGCTCTAGTCCTCCATCGCCCTCCAACACTGCAGTCCCTTGGACTTGTTTCTCTTGTTACTGTGGCTCCCCACCAGCTACAGGAGGAGCCTCTCAAAGGAAAAAAGAAACCAGTCCCCGCCTGCCACCTCAGCTTGGAGTCCTTTGCTCACTCGGCAGCTGCAGGTCAGGTACCAAACACTCTCCCCGTTTTGCTGAAGGGACTCTCCGAGGGCAGCAGCCCACAGGATACAGGTGCTGGCTGCTGATGCAGGAGGAGCTGCATTGCACTTCTCAAGCCTGCTCACCAGGGAGGAAGCAGAGCACATCAGCAGGGAGAAAGGGAAGCAAAGCTCTCAAACACACCTCCTGTTTCCTCCCTCTTCACTGGCTCCAGCACCTGCTGCACCTACAAGCCAGAGGGCTGTGCACTGGCCTCAGCCGCTGGGTCGTGCCTGCCCCAGAGGGTGCGGTGGGAAAGGAGCAAAAGTTGTCTTCCCTCCTGGTCCCGCCTCAGTTATCGCAGCACCCCTTCATGCTTGCTGTGGGATCTGGCTCCCCTGCTCCCATGGGGTTGTCGGCTACAGAAGCAGGGTCATTCCCCACAGATGCCGGTGGCCTGGTGCCTTTGGCTGAGCAGTTTGGGACACCCCTGTGCCCCCGTCCCCTGGGGACTCAGAACACCGGGATCTTGTCCCTGCGCACTGCATCCAGGTCATCATCCAGGGTCAGCAGGACCTGAGGAGGAAAGCGTGAGGTAGCTTCAGGTAGCTGGCCAGCCCACAGCTAGGGAGAATGACTAGCTCCCGCTGGCATTTCATCACGGGGGGCTCCACCTGGGCCACGTCTCCAGCACATACAGGAGTCACAACAGCAACCCATGTAGATGTGCCAGATTAACTTTGTTTCTGTAACATTCCCAGCAAGTCACTCTGGCAGCACAGCTGACAAGTAACTGCGTACAGTGCTGCAAGGACCCGAGCAGGTAATCCTGCCCCAGCCACAATGGAGACACTGCTTGTAAGCTGGTCCCTTATCACTAGCCTCTGAAGAGCCATCCAGGAGGCAGCAGGGTAGGAATTGCTTGACCAGAGCTCAGACATTGCACATGGCCAGGCAGCTCCTTCGCAAGCAGTTTGCACCTTGCACAGCTAGGGTTAAGGTCTCCCTCTCCACTTCCCCAAAACACTATGCTGTGACCCCATCGCAGGGGACGCCTCCACCTTTGCCACCACACAGACCATCAGGCCTGAAAAGAGGTACCAAGTAGAGGAGCACAGGAGTCAACTATGGAAGTGAGGGAAAGCCCAGGAGTGAGCTAAGCTCCACACCAGTGACCCTACCTGCCTGTGTCAAAGGGAGTGGGGTCCCTTTCTGGGAGGTCCTCACAAACCCATGAGAGGTTTGGTCACACCAGCAGACCCTCAGCTTCCCCACAACAGCTGTGTGACCCACAGCCCCAGAGGGAATATTGAGGCCAGGAGGCACAGGGAGCAACAAGCCAGAGGAGGAAACCTGATTCCACTGACAAGGAGCCAGTGGGGTCCTGGGGCAGCCACAGCTCCATGCGGATAGAGAGGGACAAGGGGGAAGAGGAGAGGGTGAGGCCATACAGCAGAGTGGGAGGCTCAGCAGGACTCACCAGAAAGGAGAAGAACAAGGCAGCTGCGGAGAGGAAGTGCCAGACATCATGGTCATCGAAGAAGCCCAGCAGGATGCACGGCCGGTTCTTCTCCCGGGACTCTGCTGGAGTCTCCTAGGGGAGCAGGCAAGGTGTCAGGACCTGATATCCACTCACATAGGGCCATGGCTGGCCACACTGGACCCTCTGGAAATCGGCCTGTCTTAACTCTTCATGCAGGAGCCAGGAAAAAGCGCTGTGCTGGCTGGACATGTGGTGAGACCAGGGCAGGAATGCAATGTCATACTTCGATCTGGAGATGGATCTGGGGCCACAACCCACAGCTGGGGGGACCCCTCTGGTCTCCACATCTGAGGTCCTGCATAGCACAGGCTGCACAGCCTCCACCAGACCACCCTGCAGCAAGCCCCTCGCTTCCATGGAGATGGACACTGTATCTTGTTAGAAGGCATCCAGTCAGGATTTAAGAGCCTCCCAGGCCACAGAGAGCCCCCACAACCCCAGGCAGGTTATTCCCCATTGGCTATCTGATCCAGGGAGAAGTCTTCCATTTAGCACTAGTCAGGATTTGTCCAGTTCTGCTTTCAGATCCCCAGCTCCTCCTCTGTCCCCTGGTGAGGGCCAGTCACCTCTGGATCACCTGGGTCATAAATAGTCACTCCACAGCTGCATGTATACAGTCATTTCTGGCTCAGTACAGCTTCCCATGCTCCCTTCCCAGTCTGCTGAAGGGAGTTAAACCCTTTCAGCTCTCCATGAGCAGCCTCAGATGCTTCCCCAGAGTATTTTTTGTGTAAAATGAACAACAGGAAGGGAAGATGATGAGAGACAGAGATGGACAGAAGGACAGTGAAAGGGGAACTTTACCTCCCAGCTGCTGAGGCTCTGGAAGAAGAAGTAGAGGGCAGCTGCCCACACCACTCCTGTGGCCACAATGCAGAACAGGGGGATGGGCAGGAGCTTCTCAGAGCTGCGGAGCTGCAGACAGGGACGTAGCCTCACAACGTGCCCCAAGTTCTTCCCAGGGGCCGGAGCCACGCAAAGGGCTGACACGCCAGCCCGGACCATCTGCATTCGTGAAGAGATGCCCTCCCCAGGGAGACACAGCCCAGCCACCCGCAAGATGGCTACACAGCATCCCTCCCCAACTCCAAGACCTTGTCCCACCCTGAGCCCCACAATGCTCCTCCACATCCCTCTGCAGCACCACAGGAACCCAAACTGCAGCCAAAAAAGAGTCCCATCCCTTCCCCTTTGGAGACAGACACCCCAGGGACAGCTACAGCTGCCTCCTTTACCTTCATGATGATGTAGAAAGCCAGATACAGCAACAGGTTACAGATAAAGATCCCCAGCATGTAGGAGGCGAAGTCTCTGGGCCGATACACCAGCCCAAAAATAGCACTGAGGGAGAGGAAAGAAGCCTCTAAGCTTAGAGCTTAGATTAGACAGCCTTTTTCACTGGGGCCAGGGTACATCCCCCAACCGACTGCCACCTGCTGCCCCCCCCAGACCACAGGACGCAGCAACACTGCCACAGCCTCCCAGTTCCCTGGAGAAAATGCACCATTCGCCTCTGCTTCCTGTTGGGAAGCGAAGCAGACCAAATTCGGCCATGGTCAGCCGCTGAGAGCAACTGGAGACCCCAGAGAACAGGCAGGGGCCCTGGGTTGCTTCCAATGCATGGCCAAATGCATCTCACTCAGTAGGAGTTGGCCCCAGATCTGTACGTTTAGCAGAAGGCATGTCCCTGACAAGCAGCTTTAGTGAAAGGCAAGAGCCTGGGGCAATGATTTTAGGTCTCATCCAAGAGCTGATCCCTCCATCCATGCAGTTACTGCTGAGCCAGCCTCTGTGACTAACAAGTGTCTGTCAAGTCTCCTGCACCTTGGCTGTGACAGAGACCTCCCAGCTACGTAGGAAGCACACGTACAGCACAACACAGCACCACAGTACCAGGCCAGTACCTGTACAGTACCCACACAAGCTCAGACACAAGCCACGAGAGCACCAGCTGAAACGCTTAAAGATACCTCATATAGCTCTGTAGTGCTGCACTGCATCCTATGGATCTGCCTACCATTCAGCGCTCATCGGATCCAGCTCCTTGCCAAAATGTGTCAGAAAGGCCCCAACACAGGACTATTGCACAGACACTGCTGCATTTCCCCATCACTTCAGACCACCTGTGTGTCAACAGTGAATCCTGCTGCCCCCGTGCAGAAGTACGCAGGACACCCACACCCCACTACTTACAAGGACCAGTTGACCAGGTTTCCAACAATGAGCAGCACCATCCTGTCCTGAAGAGAAGACACTGATGATTGTATGAAACAGAAGGAAATGCAAAAAGAAGCATTTGCCTCAGAAATTTAGGATATCATTATGTGAGGATTTGGTGTCTGGTTCCTGCAAACACACATGCACCTGGCTCTGAAGTTTGTTCTGCAAGAGCTTTTACCAGATGGAAACTGCTCTGGCCCTCACAAATTTGAAGAAAGTGTTGCAAGGAGACTAAACACCTAAAAAAGGACAAGCCCAGCACTTAAGGATCAGCCTCAGGAGGTTCTGCAAATCCTTTGACTGTTTCCACTGTTTTTCTAGTTAGATTTCTTCCCTCCCACCATTTTACAGAAAAATTATTGCACAGAGAAAGGACGTGCTTGAAAGAGACAGCAGGGGAAGCTTTGGATAGCATCCCACACATATCCACAAAGCCTTTTTCCACCCATCTCACCATTAGCTAGGGAAGCACTGTAACTACAGCAGGCAGAAGGGTTACATCTGTGGGGCATGTGCATTTGTGCTTACAGCTGCTTTCATTATGTAGCTGTTTGAGGCTAGCCAGGCTTACTTTATGCTTGAGTGCACCGAGTTTGCTTGCAAAACTCAGTCTGACACTTATTCAGAGATGGGAGAATAAATTAAAAGAAAATAAATAAAAAGGATGCTCATGGATAAAAAATTTCATTTAGCTTCAAGCCCTAATTAGCATTCTGTGCCAATAAGAAAGTAATCAGTGGGACACAAGGTAACAGCTACCATTTCTTTTTTTTGCTGTCTGTCCTGAGGTGCTGTAGAAATAACAATAGCAGTGGCTTAAGTCACAGAGCCAAAATAGTCGCTACCTTCCCCAGAGAGGCTGTGCTGCACAGAGCCTCATACCCATTCCTTTGAACGGATGTCCCCAGAGAGCAAGAGCAAAGACAAATCCTATCATGCTTGTCTCACCTTTGCTCTGATGTTTTATTCACCAAGCCTTAGCTCAGGGGAGGCCTGAGAGCAGGGGGTAAACTGCTCCAGCAGAGATCTACACTTACGCAAACATTTGTGGGGAGGGAGAAGAAGGGAAGCAGGGAGCATCACTTTTTCAAATAGCCACAACTCTTTCCTCTGCGCATTGTCTAGAAAGTGAGCAATTGCTGAGGGAGGTGCTGAGATGAGAAATCACCTACCATGTACATTGGTCGACTGCACTGCTTGATACAGTCCGTGTATAGCACCATTGCTGCCCGTCGAAATATCCCCAAGTCTGCCAAAGAAGAGGATAAAAAGCCAGAATAGCCAGCAGAGTGAGCTCCAAAATGCCTACAGGGAAAACGTGTGGACACCCACTGGCTGACAACAGAGGACTCGGCCTGTGGAGTGTCAGGATGTCCACAGATTCGTTTCTTGCCCTTCGGGAGCAGTCTGTGCTGAGCAAAAGGGCAGCCACTACAGGATGTGGACAGCATTTGGCCAGAGTGACAGGTTAAAAAAAATCCCCTTACCACTGGCACTGCCCAGAAGTCAGATAGGCCCTGTCTGTACACATAAACAGGCTGGCTTTGCAACCACATCTCTGGAGGAGAGAGGTGAGTGCGGGAAGGGGGAAAAGCACCTTCCATGGAACAAGCTGCCAGAGCAGAGCAACAGCAGAAACTCATCCTGCAGTCCTTAGAGGGTCCCGGATGGGCACAGTGCACTCCAGACACTCCTGCTCTCAAAATCATTGCAGAAGCTTCACTGGAGAGCCATCAGTGGCAGTGGGGATGGCCAAACATGCATGCACACACATGCCCCTCTTCAGCCACAAATGTGGAGCTTGAAAAGGCTCCTGTGCCAAGATCAGAGCTCTCCTGTGCTATATCACCCCCTTTCTGCCAAGGAACAGGACTGGCAGTGCTGCTGGAGAACTGACTTCACTTCTCAATAGCCAACCCCAGGTGGCACACAAGCCTGCCTCCTCACACACATCCATGCATTCTCAGCAGCTATGCCACTGCTCAATCAGTTCAACAGAGAAAAATGAGAGCTGCTGACAGTTACCTGAGTCAGGGCCATCTGAGGCAGACAGGAGCAGAAGAGGAAGGAGAAATATGTTTGTAAGCAGAGCACAAGAGCCAGGTTCCCCACCAGACCCTCTCCCTCCTCACCCCATGACAGGGTTTTATGTAGCTCACCACTCTAAGCACAGTGCTAGGGAGAGCTGTAGCTGAAGGGCAGGCTCCCTCAGAGCCCAGCTCTTCTGCCACCACAGAGCAGACAGGTCATGCTGACTCCCATGGGTCTGGGAAGCAGCAGCACAAGGACTTCAGAGGCCAGGAAGAGCATCAGATGGATGAGAGGACAGGATAACCCAGAACACAAGCACAGGCCACAGGACCATGCTCACAGATGTCCTACATAGGCAACTCACACAGGTGAGGACAGGAGGCACCTTCACACACTAGAGCAAGATGGTTCAGTCACAGCACTTACCGATCTTGAAGCGGCCCATGTAGTAGATCTGGGTGCTGAGAGCCAGAGACGCCAAAACATGGATCATTGAGAAAATGACCCAAAACCACATGTCATTTTTCCCAAACACCTGAAAGCAGACATTAAAAGCAAACTGAGCCCCGTTATCAGCAGGCTGATCCTTTTCTCTCCTATGTCACCACGGGGTATTAGACAACCTCACTGAATGTGGAAGAGAAGCCCCCAAATCTTCCAACCCAAAACCAGATCTACAAATCCAAAGTCCAGAGAAGCAAGAGGAGCTCAGCACTTCTGGAGAAGAGACCATTCTTTCTGAACACCCCTTCAGACAAGGATGACAGTTTGGAAGGACTACAGCTGGCCCAGGGAGCAGAAATGCAGGGACTCCCAGGCTAGGCAAGCTCTCCCTGCTGAGGTGGGCAGCAGCTCTCCGGCCAGGAGCTGGATTTTTAAAAAGGCAGTCAGGGAACCAACCGTTACTTTAACGAGCACACCACAGTAGACCAAAAAGGACGAAGCTGCTCTGCAGGCAATTACACCTATTGTACACTTTCACTTTATTTAAGGACTGGAAATGACCTACAAAAGCAGGTTAATGCTATATTAAAACTTCAATTTTTCAGTTATACATTAAGGAGTCCAGAAACTCTGGTCTGCCATCAGGCTGTGACCAGGTACTCCCCTCCCCTGGGGCACAGCACTTGCCTGAACATTTCCTGTGTGGGGAAACTACAGCTTCAAAGCATCCCACAAGAGAAGAAACAGCATCCCGTAATAAAACCCCAGTTTTTTGAAACTGGGTGTGCAGTTCTACCACAGCTATCAAGAGATTCTTGGAAAGTCCCAAGTTCACCAGCTGCTCCTGCACGCCTTATGCCACAGACCGTCTCCTACCCAGAGACCTTCGCACAATCAACTGGTATTCTGCATTACGTGTGGTAGTGAGGGGCTGACAGCCCACTGGGATCTAGCTGCTTGTTCAGAGCAAGAATTCAGTGGACTTTGCCTGGTTACTGCCAAATGAAAGAGAGTCCTCCAAAAAAAGAGAAGCAGACACCTCCAAGGTAAAGGACAGGTTGGGGATTCAGGCAAGCCCAGCTCAATACCTGCAACGCTATGAGCAAACAGGCAAAGCCCTGTACCAGCCTGACCTGTCAGTGACTACTGGTGCACAAGAGCGACCCTCTTGTGATCCCTTCTGCTCCAGTGTCCTTCTATAGGCAGGTACTCCAGAAACTTGCCCGGGAGCCCCCCAGCCATTATTCTAACCCTGCACCCCTCCAAAGATAGCAAGGCCAGCTGCAGGGGCTGTACCCAGCAACACAGTTTTCCAAAGGGGAGAAAGAGGCACAAGCAATTAGATAGAGGACACTTGTCTCGGAAGCTCAGCCAGCCTCACCCCCCTCCTCCAAGGTAAGCCAACCCACAGGAGACCAGCTGCATGCTTGGTCACAGACACCTGGATGCATGAATTTCTCCTCTTGAGGGCATGTGGTGGGCAAAGCCGAAAAAGGAGCCCACCTAGAGAAAACTGCTCTGCTCTTCCTCTCCCTGCAAGCCCAGGGGAAGGGAGGAGGAAAACCCAAGAGCACTGGGAATTCAAGTGCTAGCAGCTGCTTAACACACCTATCCTATCCTACCCTGCTGCTCTCCCCAGACATTTGCCCACTTAAGCTATGTTCCCAGCCACACCATCTCCTTCCCAGAGAACCAGGTAGGTAAGAGGGAGCCATACCACTCCAAGGACAGCCAGACAGATGACCACAGCAAACGAGGCATAGGCAGAGTAGGCGCTGGCATTGATGTCTGGGTGGCGGGTCTGGTAGAGCTTGAGCATGCACAGTCCTGCGATCATGTACATGAAGGAGGCGTCTACAGAGGGAGCACAACAGAAACAGTGAAAACAGGTACTGCCTGTAGGCTGAGAAAGCTGCTCCGAGTACAAAGAAGTGCAGCAGCAGGGCCAAACCCAAGACTGGCAGACACAAATCCCTGATGCTGCACTACATTGTACAGCACTTTGTGCTTTGCCACCTTGTAGCATATCTACCATGCTCTGGGGCAACAAAAACTAAAAGGGCTCAGAAAATGAGTGCCCACAGTGCAGCACAGAAACAGGCAGGGAGTCAACAGAATGGTTGAGGTTAGAAGAGACCTCTGGAGGTTGTCCGGCCCAACACCCCCTGCTCAAGTAGGGTCAGCTATGAGAGGGTTGTCCAGGACCATGTCCAGTCAGGCTTTGACTATCTCCACAATCTCTCTGGGCAACCAGTTCAGTCTTTGACCACCCTCAAAGGGGTGGGGAGAAAAAAAGAAAAAAAAAAGGAAAAAAGAAAAGAAAAGAGGGGCAGGGGAAAAAGAGGGGAAGGAAAAAAAGAAAGACCAAAAAGGATGAAAAGAAAGAGAGAGAGAGATTACAAGGGGAAGGGGAAACGGAAAGAAACGAAAGGGGGGAAACGGAAAGAAACGAAAGGGGGGAAACGGAAAGAAACGAAAGGGGGGAAACGGAAAGAAACGAAAGTGTTTTCCTGCGTACAGATGGCATTTCCTATGTTTTAATTTGTGCCCATTGCCCCCTGTTCTGTCACTGGGCACCACTGAGCTGAGCCTGGCTCACTTATCTTCATTCCCTCTCATCAGGCATTTACGGACATAGACAGGATCCTGCCTGAGTCTTCTCTTCCCCAGGAAGGCGAAGGAGCCCACAGAGGAAAGTTTCCACCGAGGTGGCAGACAGAGGCTTCCTAGGCTTGAGCACTCTGCCACTCAGGCTGTGCACTTACTATCTTCAAACACTGAGCTGCAAAAGCAAAGGGAGATCTTGCCAGCAGTGCACTACCAGAGACCCAAGGTCCAGAGAGGAGGCTGAAATGCGTTAGTCCCTGGCATCCAAAGCCTCACTGCCTCCTGACTGAGCCCTGGAACAGGCAGATTCCAGGGAGGTTTGCAAGGGTAGAGCGATGGGAAATGCCAGCAACTCAGCAGGAGACAGAGCATGGCAAATCCTACCTCCAGCTCAAAAGGAGGAAGGAAACTCAGCTTACCAAACTGGAAATTGGAGTAATTAGGGCAGACGTGATAACAGGCACTGAGCACCCCTTCCATCATCAGAGCAATGCCCATAGCATAGAAGAGACCAAAATGCTTTGGGATCCCATAGTCCTGGAAGAGAACAGAACTGTATAGTAAGTACCCTCACTGTCCTGATGACAAGTGAGCTTCCATTCTCCATCGCTTCATCTCTCCTAACCACTATGCATGTCCTTCAGTCACCAGCGCAGCACAGACTGCTGTGTGCAACCATAAGCCCTCCATTTAGCCACACTGCACAGGCAGGTGAATCCACAGGCAGCAAACCCAAGCTAATCACACAGAAACTTCTGGTCTGAAGATCTCAGTGTCTTGGTGCTGACATCTTGAGACTAAAAATCTGTCCTGTACCTTGTGCCAAGCCACACCCTGCCCAAAATTGTGAGCGCGCTGGGGACCCAGAATAGCAGCCTTGCTCTTGTGGTCAGTAAGGGGTTAAAAGCACCCGAGGAGAAGAGCCCATCAGCCCAGGTGAGAAGGCATCTCCCTCACAATGTGGCTGAGATCTCATCTGAAAACCATAAGCAGCAGACCCTTAAAACTGCCAAGGCCTTTACTTGCTACCAAGCCAGTGAAAACAGAGCCGTTTGTCTCCAGAAACCACCAGCACCACTGCCCACAGGGTTGCAGGTTTCTCCGTCCTCTCCCAGAAGATACTGAAGAGACTGCAGAAGCTCTGGCTACAAGCAGCTCTGCTTCAGAGCCAGCAGCAACCAAATTCCTCTGGGTTATCATAGGCAACTCTATTCCCTCTTGCTAACAAGAGTGCCAAGACAAATCAAACCTCACTATAAACCAAAGCATCTTGGGACACTCCACAGTGAGAGCTGGAGGAAACGCCACAGCCATGGGAGTCGTTCCTCTACTCATCACCTTGTCTTCGCAAGCCCAGACTGGGTCACCATGGCAGTATGGACATACTGTAAGCAGCAAAGTACTGGCGTGTGTAAGAACATAAGGACCACCTAGGCCCTTTTTCAGGGGAGGAAAAAAGAGAAGGATTCAATCCTCCAGCAAGGAAGGCAAATGGAAAGCCACTGCGTATCACTCTGGTTTTCAAGTTCTCCCTGTCTTTCCTCCCTCCACTCAGCCCCATGCAACCATGCTTCCTACCAGGGTATAGACATCTTTCAACTCCATGGCCCGACGGTGGAGAATGTCCCTGCGCAACACAATGAGGAGGAAGAGAAAGCCCAGCAGCACGTGGCCCACATTGCTGAGAATGTTGTTGAAGGCACTGCAAGAAAAAAGAAGGTTCAAAACAAAGGCAGCACAGCAGCAGGAAGCTGAACCCTGATAAGCTGAATCCTTTTCACTCCCCCCCACCATCCTCCACCTCAGCAGCTGCCAAACACCTGCCAGTTTTACACCCTGGATGACAATTTTAGGTTGAGTAGTTCACCTGCCCCAGTGGATTTAACACTTCCTCTGCGAGATTCCCAACTCTGTGCTTTCTTTGCAGTCCCACATTAGTTCAGAGAAATGCTGCACTGAAAGGACTGATCTGAACTTCTTTGCAGAGCTGCTGCTCCTTGGATACAAGTGAAAGCGTCCAAAAGAGCATGGGAGCACCTCACTGCTGTGCCACAGGTTTGCTAGGGGAACCCAGGTACCATATGTTCCTGGGTGCATGCGTCTGACTGCAACAGAAAGCCACTGCTGAGCAAAGCAGAAAGCTCAGAGTCCTAAACTCTCAGTGGTCTTATCAATACAGTTACTGTGAGCCTGGCAAGGATAAAATCCTAACCTGGGCACAGCACAAACACTCAGGAGGCATGAGACAATAATGCAGTGACCACAGAGCTCACTCACCTCAGCACCCCAAAGGGATGAGCGCACAGAAAGTTGTAGTAGCAGATGTCCTGATTGCCCGTCACGTTCACTACCTGGACACAGAGGAGGTGGGAGACCTGATATTAGCAAATCCTCCCTGTTCTGGGGGGTTTGCTTTGTGCAACACTGCATCTATACAAGGTGTACCAGTACACAGCCTAGCTCTAGCACTGGCACAGGGGGGTACTGACATCTGCAAGTGAAGCCTTTGGGGGTGGGGGGGGAGGGAAGAAGATGTTGCCACAGGCCAGAAATCTGACAACAGTCTTCAGAGGAAACGTATTGTGTGCTCTCAACCCCACCACTAATAGATCTGCTTGCAGATATCTGAGTAACAGCAGGATAGCAAGGGTGGGGTGGGGAGAAGGGAGGAGAAATCACTCATATCACAGCAAACCCTCCCTGCTTTCAGTTGTCTTTTAGAGATAACAGCAGATGCCTCCTGCTTCTAAAATGAAACAGGCCCCAAATGAGACATCAGATGAGCAGGAAAGCACCTGCACTCCTGCTTCCCAAGCAAAAGTAGCAGAACTGCAAGCTCAGCTAGCCAAGCCAGTAACAACACTCAACACATGGTGCAGAGAGAGCAGCTAAGGTAAACTGCCCCTCAGACAGAGCAGGACTCTTGGGTGATCCCAGTTCCACTGCAACTATCATCCTTACACCATGCAATCACAGAGCAAGATTAAAGGCAAGAGTACCCAAGCACAGGGGACAGCCACACAGAGCCCAACGCACCGTCTGGTAAGTGATGACGAGCTGGATGACTGGCAGGGCATAAAACACTGCAATGGTGATGATGTTCCTGCAGAGAGGAGACAGTAGCAGCAGTTATACACACCAAAACAATTTGTGCACACCCAGAAGACAGCCCCACAGTGCTTGTGGAGGAATGTGTACACCTTGGTGCCTAAGGGCACAGACTCTGCTCTCCCAGCCGGAGCTTTATACCTCTGGTTATGATCTCCTGAAGCAAAAGAACAAACGTGCTAATGCAAACAGGAGGCAAACGCTAAGGGCACAAGAAACACCAGGATGTGGACCACAAGCTCATGTGTTTGAGTGCCAATTTCTCCCTTTCCCCAGCACACTGGTTGCTACCACACTTTAAAGCAATTATACAAGCCAGAATACATTGCCAGGATCATGTGTGCACTGGTCCACAAATATCCCTATGTGAGGTATGTGGGATCTGCAGTTGCTGGTTGGAACAGGATCAGAATGTGTAACAGGATGGCTTAAAGAATGTCCTCAAGTCTAAAGTGTGGTTCAGAAGGAGGCATGTGGACAGACTCCACAACCGGAGACGGGGTCCAGAGCTTGGGCCTTACCAGTTTGTCTTCTCCTTACCAGAAATAGATTTTGTATTTTTTGCTGACAATCCTTCGGTCCTTCCTGGACAAGTCTGATAGATAGAGGAACACCTAAAACATTAGTGGGTGGGGAAAGACAGAAGAAAACAAAAAAGAACTAATGAAGACTACAGAAGCCAGTAGATCTTGACGTATTTGGACAATATGCAGCTTGGTGCTATTTGGACCATTTTGTACACAGTGAGCTCACTGTGTCCCTTGATTCTGTGGGGAATGAGTTCTGCAAAACCCTCTGACCTCCAGGAATGGCTCTGACCACACGGAGCAGTGCGAGGTGACAAAAGGAGGCAGTTTGAGAGCTGCTAGCTTCAAGCCCCTCTGTACATCCACTGCAGTCACACTACCAGATAACTACCTACTATTGCACATTATTTTCTCCCTATGCTGTCCCACCTTCTTGGACTTTCTGGGACACTCTGGGCTTCTTCCTCCTTTCTCAAAAGTCCCCAATACATTCTGATTTTCCATATTGAACCACTCATTTCAGCAGCACACTTAGCACAGCAGGAAAACTTTCCAGACTCTAAAAAAGCACTAAGAAGCACATTTGGCTTTATTAGATTAAATCCACCTAAAAGGGAAGCAGAAACTTAAAAACCCTGGCAAGTGACTAGTGCTGGTGCTGGCCCAGTTGTGTCCATGGTCCAGCATCACGGCCACAGTTGCAACGCCTGCTGTACCTTAGTGCGGATGACATTCTTATCACTTTCAATTTCTGGCATGGTGTCAAAGTCACTCTCCTCCTCCACAGAGCTGTCTGTGTCAGAACCAGCTGGTGGCCCACGCTCAGGGGAAGACAACTGGTGTCCACCACTGGAGCTTGACTCGTCTGGAGCAGAGCAGGGAGAAGGAAACAGGCAGGGTAAAGGTTAAATCCCTCTATACGCAGCAACAAGAAAGCTTCCCCAGATATCAACTGCAACCTGCTGCGACAAGTTGATATGGCCATTTCAGGGAACAAGTTTTTCCATGATCATAAATGTTCCTAAAAGTCTCAGATATCAGCTAAGAGCACTTTCAAGGACCATCTTCCCCCCTCTCCAACATTTTGTTTTTTCCCCTGCTTTTATTCTATTACTTTTCATCTCTAGCATTTTCTACTCTTCACTGGCTCTGAAATCTGGAAGTCTGAGACAAGCCAGAAAGCTCTAGTGAAAGCAGCAGACTGTTCAGGGGTCAGAAACAGGCTGACCTAGTTAATCTCCAGATTTTATATAAGCTTTTTNACAAAGAGGAAGAAAGTCAGTTTTCCAAAGCAGGCAGAACATCAGCTTTGCTCCCGTTGCATGCACAGTGTCGGTCACCTGCAGGTCAGCAGGACCTGCCTGCAATTCCCACACGCTGGCCAAACTCCCAGCCAGCCCACTGCCCATACTGGCATGAGCAGAATACAAGTTTCTTCCTCATTTCCCAAATGCTTTTAAAGCATTTCCTTGGGAATGGGGGAGGGAGGGTAGGGTGGTGCTGAAGCTCTCAACTCTATTCCAGGACTTAAATCCTCCTGAATTTTTTCCCAAACCTCATGAAATACCAGTTCTATGTTTCTTTGCCAGGTGTTCAGAGGTATCATACCTTCGCAGTCCAACAACTGGGTGACATCTGGAGTGTCAGGGCTGTTTTTACACCACAGTGAGCAAATGAATCCTGAGCTCCGACCAAAAGTTACACAGAGCTGCTCTCCTCTCTCATTTCAGCAGCAGCCTCATGCTGCCCTGAACCTGCACCACCTCACCCTGCAACCCGGGTGCCCAAGCTGTCAAATTCAAGGATTATGTCCAAAAGTCGACAGCACTGAGCTATTCAATACCAGTCCCTCTACAGGAGGGAAAACTGTTGTAACGAGACTAAGAAATACTCTGGCATTTCCCATCATCTCAGATTAGCAGGACCCTCGGGAGGTTTTTTCCCTCCTCTGCTGCCAGGCCATGGTTCACCTGTTGACAACATGACATAATTTCTCCCCTAATGAAACCTCTGGACTGCAAAAAGCTCTGACTCTGTCTTGCCTTGCAGTACACAACACTTCAGCCTTCCAGTGAAAGGCATGCTTTGGTCTAAAGGCAGGCTTGATGAGCTAATGACAGACTCCTAGAAGCTTGGTTGGAAGGGACCTTTGTCAGTCCCTAGTCAACCTCCTGCCTGAAGCAGCATTGTCACCAACACTTATCAGGTGACTGTGGCTTTGTCTGGCTGGGACTAACATTTCCAGTGACAGAGTCTCTCTGGGCACCTCTTCCAGAGATTTGCCACCTTTTTGATGCAGATGTTTTGCCCTAAAGTGCAACCTGAACCTCCCAAGCTGCAATTTTTTTTTTTTTCAAGTAGTTGCAAGCTGCTCCTGAAGCAGCTTGCAGCTTTATACCCTTCTGGATTTAAAGCACCTTAAAGTGCCTTCCTCTGCCCAGGCAGAACACTCCCCGTGCCCCCAGTTTTGGAAGATACTATACCGATAGCACCATAGCTGCTTCCCTCAGGGGTGCTGGCTGCAATGGGGTGCGAAGACGTCATAATCCCAGATCCTGCAATGGAAACAGACCCAAAAGGGACAGTTAGTTTCATGTCAGTGCTTCGAAACACATCTCCGATATGAACGCAAACAGCTTGAAGAGCTGGAAAAGCTTGGGAAAAGCAGCATTTCTCCAAACAGATGGCAGTCTCTCTCTAGAGCATACTGTGCAAAAGGGAAACCCTTGCTTTGCAATGTGAAGCAAACCCATTCCCTTCAGCCTCCCCACACAGGCTGCCAGTTCGACTCACAAAAGCACGAGCCTCCCTCCAGCACCCTGTAGGGATCACATTATGGGGCTGCAAGACTTGGCAAATTCTTGAACAAGACTCATGATATTCAGATCACCCTTATGAATTTCTAATTCTTCTCCTTCCCCTCCTCACACTTTGATCTATTTAAATATTGCTACCTCCGGTTATTGCTGGAAGGGTCATAGAGAGCTGCTACATAGTTTTAACCAAGCAATGAGAAAGCAAAAGTGCTCCATGAAAAAAAGTGGTCACAATCTTGTGCTGATGACAAGAGGGGCAAGCCTTTGAGGGCTGGGAATTCCCTGCCTCCCGCCCATACATCTGAAACAAGGAGGGCTGCACCTCCCAGTCAGGTTGCACTGGGACTTTGCCCACCTGGCTTCACATTCGCTCTTTTTGCCTGGTACGTGTTTGATCCCTCTGTGGTTAGGCTCAGCTGCCAAACTGGCAGCCCACAAACACGTCAGGAAACACAGCCAGCTGAACCCCCTCACAGAGGGGTCAAACGTCCGTCTCCCCAAAAGGAAGGGAGCAAGAGCAGGAGAAGAGGGACCACATCTTCCAGTGGTGGCAAAGAGCGAGACAGGTCCAGCTGCTTGTAAAGCTTCACCCTCATAACAACATCATGTGGCCAATCAGCAGCAAAGGGACATGGGACATGGAATAGTATTTAAAGCCAAGCAACCTTACTGCAGCCTGGCAATAGTGTGGCTTCCCAAACTGCATCTCTGGCTTCCCAGTACCTGATCTGTCCCAAACTGACAGGCACAGGCAGACTCCTCTTTCCAGGTAGCAATTCTGGGCACTTCTTTAACATCTTGTGTAGGTTTTTATACCATTTCCATTAGCCACGTACATAAAGAGCCTCAAAACTTTTCCCTGCCTGAGCCCAATTCCTAGGCAGGGGAGCACCCATACAACAATGACATTTGATGTTTCAAGTCCAAATTACTGCTTTCCTTTAACACATTCACTGTGCCTGTTGGGCTGTGGGCTAAGAGTTGGGCTGCATTTCAGCTTCTCTACCCTCCTGCCCCATCCCTCTGACAGGGCAATGAACAGCTCGGAGGAGCATCTGAAGTGGACAACATGGCATGGACTGAGCACCAGAGGGAAGGCTCTGGCACACCACAGCCCCCCACGACACCCCTTCAGCCCTGAGCTGGGATTCACAGGATGTTTTTGTAGGTTGCCGCAGCAGCAGGATCCACCTTCACCTGCTGTGCAACCCTCCCTCTCTCGTGGCAGTTTCTCCTGTTGCTTTAAAGTCATTTGGAAATCCAGATCATTGGGAAGAGGGCAAGAGAAGCATTTCCCCATGTTCATGGCCAAGGCACATGCACACTTCCTTCTCCTACCAGTCCTGCTCCACAGGGATGCTCCCCCCCCATTTTACACCAGGCTTTACACTCTCAAGTGACTTGTCAACCTTCTCTCCCAAGTAACCAAGGAAAGATTTAAATCTGGACAAAGCAGGGGGGCCGGGGAGAAAAGGCACTCTGCCCTGTCTCTAACAGCTGCTTCAGACCCAGTTCACCCACTAATTTCAGTGTGTGAGTGAGTCAGCAAAGTAAATGTACCGCACTAGGTGTGGTTCCTCCAGCTATCGCTTCCACCAGACAGTGATGGTGTGGAATGGGAGGTGTCCCACAGGATTTTAAAAAAAAAAAAAAAAAAAAAGAGGTAACCACAGGAGCTGGGCATACGATGGGTGACAGGAGCAAACGGATACATGGAGTTACAGGATATTCAAAGACAACAGGCAGAGACAGATTGCTCAGCACCTCCATCCACACTTTCCTGGTGGCAAAGGGGAGAGGAAAGGGGAGCAATGGAGAAGGCGAGACCCAGGGGTACCTTGGAGGAAGAGAAATTCCAGTGGGTGGAAGAGGAGAAAAAAAATTGAGAGAAAGCTAGTGTGCCCTGGGTGATCTGGAGGACAGATGGAACACCTTTCCTATGAAGAAGAGCTGAGAGTTGGGGTTGTTCAGCCTGGAGAAGAGAAGGCTCCGGGGAGACCTTACTATGGCCTTTCAGTACTTAAA
>WAAD01031998.1:189046-219399 GCA_013389945.1 Fregata magnificens
TGATCTAGTTGAAGGTTTCCCTGCTCATTGCAGGGGGGTTGGACTAGATGATCTTTGGAGGTCCGTTCCAACCCAAACAATTCTATGATTCTATGACAGGGAAGATGCTAGTTAGCATTTTATAGGCATCAGTCAGACACACACCCTGAAGGGACACAATAGAGAAAGAAACAGCACGAGGGTAGGACATGGCTCCCCCCTAGGGGAAAGGACTCTATGAAGGTGACAGAGTGCAAGGGAGAGGACAGGTCACAGAAGGAGCAGGTGCTTCTGGGAGGAAACCTGTAAACTCTGAAGGAACTGCGCTCCCCCATCCTTTCACAGGGATACTGTTCAACAATCCTCCCCGCCCAGGAACCCAGTTCCAAGCACCAGGCCAGGGCAGCTTGGAAAGCAGCTTCTAAGCTGCCTTCAGCACTTGAACCCTCAGCTGCAGTGCCAGCAGCACTCTCTGGGCCTTCTGGTCTTCCAGCTGAGACTGTCTCCTTGCCTCAGACACTGATCCCTTGTCACCACCCTGGAGCTCCTCCAGGGCTTTGGCCAGGTCTCTTCAGCTTCTCCAAACTCCAGACACATAGGCCCTTCCCATTTCTTCAGTGCCCTAAGACCTGCTGTTGTCTCACAGCAGGATCCATCCCAAATGACTTAAAATTAGAATATTTTTAAGCACATTTTTACAGTCCCCTGCTCATCTGATTGTGAACAAAACCTTTCACACACATTCCACACACAGGGGTGCCTATGTGGATCTCAGTGGCTGAAGAAGCCACTCTGAGAAGCCAAATACCCCCAGGTCCTTGGCACAAATATTAACCCAAGTAATGCCAGGTCAGAGTGAAGTCCCACTGCTGATCCTTTAAGCACAGCTCAGTTATACTAGTATGCTTATCTGGTGGTATGTAGCAGACTGGAGAGACTGAAGAAGCTGGGGATTAAAAAAGGGAACACGCCAACAACCTTTCAATACTGCCAAAACATAACATCCTCCCTTTCCCCAGGACAGGCGTACAAATGACGATGCCTTTATCCTCAGACCAATACTTTGAACTACTTTGCAGGCACTAAATATTTAAACAAAATGAAACGGCCAGCCTCCCACACTTCTCCAGAAAGCAGAAACTCCCAATGCCTCCCCCATCTACATGACAAAAGTTTCCATCTTTCATTGGTAGCCTCTCAGATGGAGCTATGTTTCTATAACACAGAAATCTGCAGTATGTTGAAATGTGGGTGCAGCATAAAGTAAACTGAATGCAATACCAAAGTAAATAATGCAAACGTCAGTAACTGTATTAGTCATTCATTCACTTGGTGATCTGCAACTCCCAGTTAAAACCAAATTTAAATTTAAACTAAATTAAAAAATTAGATACCCCATGCTTGAACCAGGCAGAGGAAATCTTAAAGCATAAGAGCTGGCAAACTCAAAGTGCCTTGTTTAGAAATGAACAGACATGGCAGCAGTACCGTTAGCCTGTAGCCAGGTCTAGCCAAGGCTTGCCCTTCCTCCACCCCTCTAAAAGCTACCTCCTCAGGGCAGGGGTCAGGACCAGGTTCAGGGGAGCCTGCTTCAAACACCCTCTCTTGTGAGGGCAGAAAGGAAGCTCTAACAGCTTTCATCAGCACCAGAAACTATGTGGTACATGTACAGGGATGAAGGCTTAAAGGGACAGAAGATACTTGACTGACAGTCTGTCCCTTGCCTGGCCTGGGACCTGTGCTGTTCACTTAAAGATGTCACATAATAGAAGAAGAGACCTTACCATCCTCAGGACTCAATCTCCCAGCCGAAGCCTTCCTCCGAACCCTGAAAAAGAACAGGCAGCACTCATGAGATAGCCAACAAACCCCACCACCTGTCAGCCATGGCAGGATTATCTGGGACACCAACAGGTAAACATGGTGCAAGCTTTAAAAAACAAGCAAACAAAAACCCAACAAAAAGAAACAAACAAACAAAATACTGTTTGGACTAGGCATGGCTCAGCCATGACCGCTTGCTGTCCACCTCAGATTTCCAAAGCAACAGAGGGTTTTTTACCCCCTCAATTACGCACCAGAGGCAGAACAACCAGTTACATTACTGTCCCATCCTGCACTGCACTTTGGGAGAGACTCTCAGACCACCTTCCCACACCAAACTCCCCTGCTCAGGGGACCAAGCACATAAGAATCTACTGAAAGGGCAGCAGGAGCTAGAGGCACACATCAGCACGATGCTTAAGAAGCCAATACCACCTCCTTCAATGCAGGTGCCAAGCTAGGGAGGGTAAGAAAAAAACTATATGCTCACAACAAAGAAAAAGATAACAGCAAAAAAGAGCACACACACACTCTGAAGTAATTTCATTGAATTGTTCCAATGAAATTTTGTTTCATTGATGTGTCTTGAAGTTAAGCCATGCTCCCATCTTGAAATTGTTTTGTTTCAGAGCACCAAACTTTTAAGATCCCCTCTTCTGAAGCAGCTGAAAACTCTACCACTTCCAGTCTGAGGAGCTGGCTGATAAGTGTATTTCCCACAAAACTAACCTGCTATTCACCGAAAGCTTTATATGGCTCTTCTCATGCCAACCTTTACCCAGTAGGGCAGAAAGAGTGTTGAAGGGGCCTCCCTACTCTCAAGCCTCCACGGTTTGGGCAAAGGATTCGCTTAACCATTGTCACTGCCTACACAGGCAGTAGTGATGTATCCCAACAAACTCCACCATCCCCAGCACCTTAAGAGCACCTGCCTACTGCCCCACCAAGGCTCTCATCCTGTGCTAGCAGTTACCTGCCCTACAGGAGCAAGTCTTACCTCCCTTTTAGGCTGCTGTCCCATTCCTGCCCCTCCAGTCCTGCTCTCACTCAAGAGGACTTCAAGATCACCTCCAGTGAGCAACATGGGACTCTGGGACAACTGGGAAGAGTTTGCTTTCCACCCCCGCAAAAGCAACCTGTGATGGTAGCTGTGCCCAAGTTCACCTCAGATGCAGATATTCCCCTCAATGCAAGCCCAGGCATCAAGGTCTGGGGCAGGGGAGGGAGGTCAGGAAGGAAACCAGCACTCTCAGGACTCCGAGACCCTATTTGGGTCATTGCCATTTATTGCAGTACTCGGTCCAGCACTCTGAGAAGTACCTTGGTTCCCCAATGCTCTGGCACCCCATATCCCAGACTGGCCCCATCACAATTCCCACCTGCCACCCAGTGTCCTCATATAAGGAAACCCAGGGGTAGGGGCACTACAAAATCTAGAGGGTAGAGCCTTAGGTTTTTATCATTGCTGTGATCCCACAGCAGAGGAAGAAAAGTTTTCTGGCTGATGACCAGCAGGAGCCCACTGAGTAATCATGGACTTGTTTGGCTGCTCTGTTCAGATGCTTGCTGCCCCACTTGCCCTGAATTCACTGCAGGGTGAGGCATCTCTGAGGATGAAGAGAAACAGAAAGGCTGTTCTTGTAAAACCCCTCGACTTACCTGACATAGTGCACAAAAGCAACCACCACTGAGCCCAGGTAAAAGGAGAGGAAACTCAGGAAGCTGAAGAACATGGCCTGGACATAAACGGACTCTGAGGAAAGAGAAGGCATCGGTCAGCTCACAGAGCAGGGACAGCCCCTCTGAGAGCCAGTGCTCCTGTCCCGCTCTTCCCAATACCACCTGGTGGCAATGCCCAGCCCCAAACAGTCCTTCAAGAGCCATCTGCTTTCTTCAAGAGGAATCGCCAGAACCTGTTGCAAGGTACTCCCCCCATTTCTTCACCCCCAGTGCCAGCTGGCGTGCCTGTGAGACCATCCTGTGCCACACAACACCTCCTGGAAGAGACCAGGGCTGCAATGGTTTTGACTCCTCTGCTGGTGCTTTCTGCACCATCCCATCAGATGGCTGCCAGCCCAGCCATACCCTTCCATGCAGAACTGCCAAGGTCCCCCATAAAGCTGCATTGCTCTGCACAAAGATACTGACTTTTAATAGAGGGCACAATTGTCACTCGAAGGTTCTTCATCCGCTGCAGGTTCCAGGTACGGTTGACGTTCCCTGTGAGATGCAAAGTGTACAGCAAATGTAAAAACAATCAAACATTAGTGATCTCTGGCCCTTATCTCAGTTCTCTGCACTTGCAAAAACACCGCAGTCTGGCTTTTCACTAAAATCTATGTGTGGTTTTGCTCTAAACTTTCCCAGACTTGTCAATGTACACCCTTTTCCATATGTTTCCCCCACCTCCCCTCTATCCACAGCCTGTTTTTCAGACTAGAAATCCCTGCTTCAGTCTTCCACACATTGCTCAAGTCTGGATGCCTGAATCCCACAGGCATCTTGTCTCCTATTCATCTAGTCTCCAAAAGGCAGTTTCTGTCACTACAAATACTGGGACACCATTTTTGCCTTTGGCCAAAACTCTGCTGGCAAAACACTTCTGTGCAGGATGCCATGGTAGAGTCTTGTTATGTTTCAGCAGGGCTTAGCACACCCTGCCAGTACAGCTCTGCTGACAGCTTTAGGATAAGAGAAAGTCACCTGGAAGGTGACAATTCTTTTTTAGGGTGGGAATTAGGGGAGCCCAGTATATCTGTTGATTGCAGTCCTGCTTCTCTTACAGGGAGGAAGCCATCCAGCTTTGAGAATAGGAATGCCCCTGGCCTGAAATGGGCTCAGCTTGTCATGGGGACAGCTGCACCCCCACTCCAGTTTCACCCACCACATGAGTGGAGGCTTTGCTTTTACCACTGCCCAGGAGGCAGACACAGTGTTTTCTGGCTGGGAAAGGTACTAGGACAAGTCTCTTGTAAGATTATTCCCCCCAAAATTACTAGTTTTTCCTGCTCCCCCCAAGTCAGGAGGCTGTCACATATCCCAAGATAACAGTTGGAGAAGGTGCTCTCTGCAGGAACTGCCATCTGGGCCTCCATGCAGGCCGGAAGATAATACAGCAGTAGGGAAAAAACCCAACAAGCTGTAAGCAGCACTGCTTGGGTATCTCCAGTATCTCCCAAGAAACCAGTGACTCCTCAGAAGAGCACATAACCCCAGCAAGCCATGTGCTGTACTAGCCAGCCACTTCCAGGGTTGATCAAGACTTTTAACCTATCCAACAATATTAAATTGATACTTCACTCTTCCTCACAGCTACCTGGATAAGATAGAGCTATATGACCATCCTGCGTCATCCCACAGGAAGGTCCCCAAGGCCTCCTGCTGCTCTACCACCTGGATGCAGCAACCAAATCTGCCTCCCAGCATAACTTACCATGAATGGAGGAAGGCACAGAACCCCCACAGGCATAATCCTCTGGCTTGATGACGAACACAACAAAGAACTGCTCACCTGGGAAGTCCTTTCTCTGCATGGGACAACAGAAGAAGACACAACCCATGAGAAGTGAAGCAGCCTCTCCCCCCAATGCAAAGCAGAGGTGATGATCTCCACAGGGCCAGAGATCAGGTTTTAGTTGCTATGCGTGCACCAGCCTTACAGAGACCTGCCTGTTCTGGACAGAGCTTGGCTTCTGGGGATGCCCCCCTCATCCTTGACAAGAAGCTGACCGAGTTCATCAGCACGCAATGCAGCAGTGCCCCAGGACAAGCAAACCAATGCATTTATTTATTTATTTTAATTAGTGCAAACCACCTACCTAAGCTTTGCTCATTATAAGGCCCTACTACCACCACTCAGAGGTAGAAGAGCCAAGGTTCGAACAGAAGACACCTGGCTGCAGCCACTCTGACCTAGAGCCTCAGCACCTAAGACGTAACACACCTACCTAAGCAAATGTAAACAACATTTTGTAGTAAAAGGTAACATCTCTTTTTCTACTAATATCAGCTGATCTAATAAAAACAAAGGATCACAGCCATGCCAGAATCGACAAAATAAAACTAGGGATGCACAGGACAAGCCACAGGGGAAAAAACAAAACAAAAAAACCAACCCAACACTGAGACAAAAATCACCATCTCACCTGCACCGTTATGGCTGCCTGCTTTGTCATAGACTGATAAACACCGTTGAACTCCACATTATGGTCCAGGTCATACACTGGGCACTAAAACAGACACAACTAAGGGTTAAACCAGGGACAAAATCCAAACTATTTTTGCAGGAAGCCAGCAGGAGAACAGACAGTGCAGAACAGCAGAAAAAGGCCCTGCTTGGGGTGACAAAGGGAGCAAAACAACCAGGACCCATTCAGAAGTTAGAAAAGCTGCTCTGAAGATACCAGTTGTGGGCTGCACTCACTGATCTCGGCATTCTCACAAGAGGGCTGCAGTTTAATCCCGTAAGAGGATTCAGCCAGATTGATCACTCCACGATTCCCACAGGGCTGTGCATACACTCAGCTGTACACTGGTTGTGTCACATGCTTTGCAGTCTGTATTATATGCCAAGTGCTTGCCCTCATTTTACTCTTTCCCACTACTCTTTATACCTGATAGGTTGAAAATCACCTGTCACACTCTCCCCTCCTGCCCTTCTACCATTCAAACACAGGGATGTGGGCAGGAGTTGATGTTACCCATTTCTCTCCTCACCCCAGATGTTAAAGGCCAGGACTTCAGAGCCAGTAGCCAAGGCACCTTGCACCTCTGTCACCATCTTGCTGCTCCCACACTGCATGTCCCTGCATCATTCAGGGAGGTGGGAAAGGAGGATAAATATGGGCTATTTCCCAGCTGCGAACGACAGCCAACCTCCATGGTAGGGAACAGCTGTTCTCCCCTTCCCAGGAAAGGGTATGAGTAATTGTGGAGAGAGGAAATCAAATTGGAAAGGAGGAGAGATCTCATGTCTGGAAATCAGAAGCTCCCCATGCTGCCTTGAGCCAGGGGGAAGTCAAGGGAACAGCACTGTCCCCTCCCTCAGCCACCAGCATCCCAGCCAACACCACTCCACAGAGACAGACCCATGTTGCAAGGCAGCAGGGTGTTAAACCTCATGAGGGGAAACGTAACAAATGCACTATGGACAGGATGGAGAGGAACAGCTTGTTCACTTATTTGCAACAAAAATCTCTGTACAAGCTGCTTGAACTCAGCATCTATGTCTTTGCCTCCTTCCCACAGGATTTCCATTCCTCTTTCAGGGGCTCCCTTCACCACCACCACACTAGGGTGAAGCCTTTCCTAGGGCTTTTCTCTCTGTTGGGGCACAGACCCCCTCACAGCAGGACACAGAGCTCCAGCAGACAGCTCCTTACCCTTCTCAGCTCAGACTTACCACAATATCCTGGACAGAGACAACTGAGCATGGGTAGACTGCATCAGACACCACTTTAATAATGACTGAATCGACATCCTGAGGAAACTTATACAGAAAATACTGAGGAGAAAACAGAGTACTGAGAGTTACGGTCCAGAAATCATCCTTGCCAGTAGCTTCAGAGCCTCCCTAAGGTACCTGCACAGCCCAAGCTGGGCTTTGGTGTTGGATATAGAGGGATTTCACAAAAATCCAGATTTCAAATATTAGGACCTTACACTACAGAAGAGCAGATTAAACATGTACAGACAACTTTCCCCCTTGCACAGCACGCTGTTAGACATCTTCAGCATGCAAGATACAGCATAGCTTCTGCTCCCCTTAAGCTTTTTTCCAGCTGATCAAGCTAAAGTGACTTCATTTTATAGCCCACTCCATTTTATGTTGCTATGAGCAATTTCCAGATGTTTCCAGACTGCTGGCTGTACTTTATAGACAGAACATATCATGGAGTTTATTTGAGATGGGTTGCCTCAAAGAGGGAGTGTGGAAAGTATTAGGTCAAACAGCTGAACTCTGTCAAGAGTTTCATAAATAAATGCTTGATATTAGTTGTAGGATTTAGGTGTTTTGGTTTTGTTTGTTTTTGAGGGTGGGGAGCCTTTTCAGATTTGAGAAAAAGATGTCCCAGGCAACATGATTATTTCCAGTAAAAGTTCAATGTACTACACCAGCCAGCAGCTGCAGAACTACGGTTTCTGTGCCCACCCCAGCAAGCAGGCTTGCTGCAAGGGCTCCCATCACCCCACATGAAGCCCAGACCCTGAGAGCTCAGGCTCACAGTCACAGCTACTGCGAGGGGCTGATGGGCACCTCACCCCGCCTCAGAGGGGATGCAAGGCTGAGGACTGCCACCAGCCATCTTCCTCCTTTCCTTATGGTCACCTGGCAGCTGCTGCTGCCACCCTGGGGCAGGCATAGCCCACGGGGAGGGAAGCTACCGGAACTCCTGCTCCAAAACCATAACTTGAGACATTCCCAACTGGCAAGCTCCCTTTATGTCACATAAACTTTAGTGCTGAGCAAGGGCCAGCCCTTTCTGATTTCCCTTCCCCCATCCCCTTCCCAGGAAGCAGGGGCCCTTCACTGCTGAGGGAGTGCTGGCTCCAACTGCAAGTCTTTACAACCTGACAACTTACAAAGCCGGTTTTTTCAGCGGAGTGCATTTTATTTCCGCCAAGCAAGGACACTGGCAGTCTGAGCTCCTTGGTTTCCCAAATGCACCACCCTTGGAAAGCTTTAGGAAAACTTCCTTCAGGAAGTCACCCGTGCGGACCCTTTTATAATTTTCTTTTTAAGCCACACCTATATCAGAGTACAGAATTAACATAAGGGGCATTGAGACTTACAGTTCCCTCCTGCACAGACTGAGAGTGGTATAAACACGTCCAGACAACGCTCCTGACCTATATGAGCGTATCTAATTTTTCCTTCTGCCCTCAGGCACGAGCTGGGTTCTCAACAACAACTCCTTTGGTTGTTACACTTGTCTTTTTTCCAGTCTTAGGGCTATCCCAACACTCATCTAGATTTTGAATTGCTTTTTTTTTCCTTCCCCCTGCAGATTACTTAATACTTTGATTTACAAAAACCTTAGCATTATACCAATTAAGAAGCACTCATCTTCTACTCTCTACATCTGGCCTACAATTAAAAGTCACCAATCTCATATTAACTGTGACAAATAACAGACCAAAGTCACAAAGTTAATTCCAGGCCAGATACTAAACACTCTACATTCAAGTTACAAGATCCTAAATTATGCGGGTTTATAAAGAGCCACCACCATTCCCTATGTTTCTATAGTATGAAATACTGCATGTATCTGCAAACCAGCTTAAGACATTTGACAGCACAAAAGATTAGCTGGGATGCCTGGTTATAGGAAACCTAAAATTAAGTGGTGTTACTAACAGTGATAGCAACAACAAAAATGGAGTACCAGGCAGCCTGGATAAATTACATACTGTCCCAGCACTACAAGCTCCTGTATCACTATAGTTACTGCCAACAGCATTTTCATTCAAGAGAGGACTTGTATCTGCTAGGCTCTAAACAAGGCTGCTCAGCTGGATGTACTGTACATGTGTGCTCTCTTCTGAACTAATAACCAGACTTATCAAGCATTTCATTTATCACCTCGCAACTTGACTTGCTGCCTGAGCAAGGAGTAGCAGTATGAGTTCTCTTGTACCTTTACAGCTTACTTATTTAAGTATGTATTTTTCTCCAATAAAGACTGCATCTTGGCTAGCCACGCTAGGGCAATTGAACCAGCACTGGCTGGAACAAGACATTGGCGCACACCATCTCACTTCCCATAAAGTGTAGCAGTCCAATGGCGTCTGGACTTCTGTACATTTCTGGAATTTCCTGAACTGCAGATACCATTCATTTGCTCTGGTCATGGCTTTTGGTTCACTTAATTAATTTGCAAGAGGATCCAAACGTGCCCCTAGAGGGGCTGAGGCACTGCTACCTCTTCACTGTATCCACAGAAAATTCAACAGTAAGGAAGTTTCCCTGCATCCTAAGGGGGAAATGACCTAGTCACATAAGGCTTTTGCCATCTCTAACAAAGATCACATCAACCATTTGGATGTGGTGAGACATACAAGCAACGCCACGCAGAACCCCTCCTTACCTGGGGCTGGGAAGGACTGGCAGTAAAGTTAAAGGCTTTGTTGGTCCTAGAAAAGAAATGCCAGCATGTTGAAGTCTAAAACTTTCAGAGTTGGAATACACACAGAGTACCTTCAGATTAAGCAAAAGAAAAAAATAATCTCTTTTTTTTTTTCTGGGAAGAAAAAGAAGGGAAGAGTAGGTAGATGGACCAAATCCCTGTGTTACAGATACATGAAGAAATTACATTTGTATTCTCACATCCCAGCTTACTCAAGTTGGAAGTTCTCGAGCCTGGTGACTAGCAGCTCATATGCAATATTAAATGGTGCCATGGAAGAGACGTCCACAAATATAATCTGGTCAGAGGGTCCTGTCTCAGGTGTTGGCTCAGAAGGACAGAGGGTCCGACTCACTTCTTGGTAATTGTAGGTTCTCTGATAGCTACAACAGCCAGCAGAAGGAATGAAGGGAAAATTGGATGGGAGAGAGAGAGAGCAGTTTAAAAGTTGTTCTGCAGTTCTAAGAATGACATTATTTTTCCTCTGCTTGCATAACTGAAATACTAATCTGAAAGGCCAAGACCATTCAGTCTTTTATTCAGAGCTCAAACTCCACCTCTGTTGCCTCTTGTGGTCTGCACAAGGGACGGGTCACCCCCAGCATTTCACTTCCCTCAAGGCTGCCTGTGCCACCTGCAGATCTAGCAGATCTGCCATTTGCTGGAGGCAGAGAGCAATGACAGCCCAGAACAGCCACTGCTGTAACCATCCCCTGCATCAGGCAAGACACTGCAGGATACCTGGCGCCAGGATTTCAGTCACAGGATGAAGCTTCACATCTGAGATGGTCTAAGGTGTCTGCAAAGTCTCAGTACTTGCAGCCTAACTAGCTTCGAGGTTGCTGAAGCTACACAGCAGTATCACTTTCACAAGAAAACACCTCCAAAACGACCACCACCCCCCAGAAGAGACTCAACTTAGGTGTACCTGGGCTGAGAAACAAAGAAGAGCCCTTATTCCCCAAACGCACTGTAACCCAGCAGTTATGGCGCTCTTTTGAGAGCTTTTTCAAACCCCGCTCCGAACTAGAGCCCAAGAACTACTTGCACGCACCACAAGCAACTGTGGAAATGACTACAATGCCATTTGGTAGATTCACTGTCTGGTGACACAGGCAGATGCCCAGCAGACAAGCCTCCTGGTACTCTGCGTACATATTTGAGAAACTGAGAGACAAGAACAGGTTGCTAAATGAGGTTACCTACCAAATCCTGGTCTTCCTACATTCAGCTGACAGTGAGCAAGCATCCTTTGCAACCAAGCCCTGCAGTCTACACAAGTAGCAAGATCTAGCACCAGAGGAAGGCTGATGCTGAATACAGCTGGCAGACAAGCATGTTACAAGGAAGACACTCCAGTACTTACAGGCCTCGAAAAATTAGTGGGACCTGCCACGACAGCACTCCCTTCTGCTGGCGAACTACGAACAGGACAGGATATTGGAGGTTCTCAGAGCTGCTGTTCACATACACCCGCACTGCATCTACCTGTGGGAAGAGAAAGGAGAGTACAGATAGGTGTTAGCCAAAGGCAGAGAACAAGACAGCTCCAAATCTGGGTGGGAGAAGCCTGTCCCCTTCCTCAGTCTGACCTAGATGCTGGCAATATCCACAGGGAGATCAGCAGTGTTTGTTACTGGGCTGGTTATTCAGATCCAGAGGTCATTTACAGAAGTGCCTCCTTGCTGCTGCTCTAATCCAGAATCACAGCCCTGTCCCCAAGTCAGAGGTGACTGTCAGACAAGACACAGTGGACAAACGCAGCAGACGTAAGAGAGTTCAGTAGCTTCCACTTATCCAACTGGGAGCAACCTGAATAACTTCTGTTATAAAATTAAGCAAACACACACAAAACATAGACAGCCCTCAGTTTACTATTTGCTTTGAGAAGCAAGCAAGCAGTTTGCACCAAATGGAAATGGCAACATTTCCATTTGAAAAGAACATCTCTTCAGTTCCCTCTCCAGAGCTGCACGCATTGCTCAAGAAAACAGGGTATGAGAATGCATAACTCATCAGAAGAGACAGTACATCTCAATTAGAGGCCTTTAATTGAAAGCACATTAGGTAGATAAGACATACACATTTTAAGCCCACCACATCTTGAAAAATTAGAATGGACTCTCACTAGATCGGTGAAAGCCTTTTCATAGATATCTCAACTTTATACCCTCCAAGAAGAGTAAACGTAGAAGGGGGTGCCACCTTCTGAAAAAACAGAGTTAGCAAGGTAGCTGAAGGGCAGCTACCTGAGATGGCAGCTTATGCTTACATCATGGACACCAGGTTCAGAAAAAGGGCTTGCAGCTGCAATTGCAAGTCTAAAAGAAAATTTCCTGTTTATTCTTGTTTAGTGATTCTAGGCTCACATGAGAGTTTAGTTTACTGGAACAAAACACCTTCTTGAAAGCCATTATCAACTTTCCTGACATCATCACCATAATACAGAGGCTACAGCCACCAATTCCTAAAAAATAAAGTCTTCAACAAAAAAACATCATCAATAATTTAATTAAAACCCCTTTGAGATAGCAGGGCAAACACTGGAATCTTTCTCCATTGCCTTCTGGTTTCTAAACCTTTGCAATCCTCTTTTGGCACGCCTTCCAGCTTTTCCTTCTGACCACAAAAACTACATACGCAATTTTGTTTCCAAGTAAATTTCACAGTAGGGTGCTAAAACCAAGTTAAGAAAAACACCATCACAAAGCAAGGCTCACAGGTAACACCTTAAGGGTAAAAACACAGCAGACCACCACCACCTGGCAGCACTGGAAGGTTACTCTGCAGCTTCCGTAGTCTCTGTGGCTGCCCTGCTCAGATCGGGGAGCCGAGCCAGCACACGTTGGTATAACTGGGAAACGCAGGGACTGGGCTGAACAAGCTGCTGCTTGTTTGTAGGCGTTTGCCATAGTCACTGTGACAAGGAACGGGAACCCAAATGAAGCGACGTTGGAACTGAACAAGAAAATAAATCTAAGGAGCATGAAGACACAATGGTGAAGCCAGAGTCCCGCAAGCACATGGAGCCATTCTCCATCCATGGGGAAACCAACTAAGGACACACTCCAGCTGCCTGTTCAGCAGGTTTTTGCCCATGAACCATTAAAGCAAGCCCACCTCCATAGGTGAAGTGATGTACACTGCCTCTGGTTGGACACCAGCCTGTGAGCCCTCCAGGGCTGGGTACATCAGCACAGTGCAGTGGGGAGCTCACATCAGACTCACAGCAAATGGTACTATTGGGTTATGCATCCTCAACTACTCATAAATGCAAGCTGGGCAGTGGGAAATTCTCTTCTGCATTGTCTTCACGAATACAGAAACTACATGGGTTACACATATGTTGCAGATAGACAGGTTTACCTTAAACGTACAATTCATTTGTATTCATTGGAAGACTTAGAAAGTTGCATCTCTACTTCTTCTAAATTCTCAATTTAAGAAATGTACTGGCTATTTGAAGTATATGCTAACGCTGAGCGGTATTAAAAAAAGAAAAAAGTACTACTTTTACAGTTTGCCCAGGCTTTGGACACAGAAGTGAAAGTTGCATACATATGAGACTGCCTCTTCTCCCCACCTCGGGTCTTCCCTTTCAGCAAACTAAGTATTTTCAATATTGATTCTAAGAGGAAAAACGCATAAACAGAAATTCACAGACTGTTTACAAAAAGTGAGCCAAAAGAAAAAACCTGCTCTGAGGTATCCTACAAAACACAGGAGAGAACTCTATCTTTCTGTCATAAAAAAAAGTACGGCTTTTGATATCTATTAAGATACAGTAAGAATAATTCTATGATTTAATCTTAAGCCCTTCGGAAATCCCAGCTCTTCCCACTATTGCATTACAGTGCATACACAGCAAGTCATTTACCTCCAGTGGCAAAGTGTATTTTCCGGCTTTATTAGTTTCTCTTGCCATTTCGCTTACACAAGTGAGAATACACACTACCCCTATTCTACAGTGTATTATTTGAGGAGCCATGGCCATGTAATCAAATACTGTTTCATAAGCAGACAAGCACAACACTGCCAACACAAGGCTGAAGGACTATTAATACCGGTATTTCATAGTCCACGACCTTCACTAGACGTTTTATGTGATCTTAAATGTCTGTTGGGCCAGTTTGTGGAATTCCTAGATTTTAATATGAAACGAGGGGAATATCACACCAAGACCACATCCCTGAACACTTCTACATATGATGATGCAAGGAAGTGTTTTCTTCATATTCACCAAACAAAGCAGAGCCCTCTGAGTCCTGTCCAAAGGGGAAGGATTTTCTCCCCCAATGAAGTTTGCAAGGTATTGAGGTCTGCCGTTGCATCTGTACCACTAAGGGAGCTTTGCAAGACCCTTGCCTGCCTTGTGGAGCCCTGCATCATTTGTGAGGAACATGCCCTGCTTCACAAACAAAGTATCGCATGCGCAGACAAGAACAACCACTGCCTACCCCTTCATACAGCTCATACCAAAACAGAAAGATGAGAAAACGGCCCTCACTTCCTTCAGGAATCAGGAGTACATAGCAGTAGGGGCTGGAGCCTTATGGAGACGTAATCCCACGCACGCCTTTGGGTGAATGAGATCACCCGGCTAGCAAGGCTGCTCATGGGGACAGCTGCTGGGAGCTTGTGGCTGGAATTAGGCTGGCTTACAGATGTACCCATGCTACACATGCTGCAGCACTATTAACTTGACTTCCCTCCCCACTAAACCGGACTGGAGAAGGGGAGCAGGGCAACAGCTGAATGATTTATACTCAGACTCCACCTCATGTGCTGTAAATCCCAGTAGAGGACAAAACTTTGTAACTGTTCTATGCCTCCATCTTGGCCTCAACTTTTACATCGCGTCCTGCCGATGCAGCCCAGAACCTGGAGCAGCCAGTGCCTGCGGGGTGTAGCTCACTGCTGGATGAGGCAGTCCCTTAAATCCAAAGGGGACAGGCAAGTCTTGGAGCCTGTTTCGCTTGGGAACCTCTATTAAGAATGCAGTTTGAAATAGCAATTCCTGCCCTTGCAGGAGATAGTAACTTGCAATGCTTAACGGGACATAAGAATCCCACCCTTGCCCTTTGTAACCCTACCGTATCCTACGTGCCACACCAGCTGAGTGGATGGCTTCCCTTCAGGCTGTTCTAGCTCAACCACCACTCACTGTAACAGGGCTATAAAGGGGCAACTGCCTTAGTCTAGGACTACAGGTAATATCCTCTGTTAGAGGTCAAGGCATGCAGGCAGCAATGGTATGGAAGGTGTTATGTCTACTTAGAAGTAAGTGCCAAGGTCAGAACCATCACATCTTTTTTCCAAAAAGTTACTCAAACTAAAGTCTTCTTTCCCCCACCTTATGCTTTTTAAAGCAATTTGAATCAGGATAACTTACCTGCTGTACTGAAGAGGAGGGGAGAAGATATCCAACAAGATTAAAAAAAAAAAAAAAGGCTTTGTTGTTTTTTTTTTTTTTTAAAGGTCATTTAAGCTGTGTGATCACCTTCTAGAACAGCACTAGAAGATGCTTCAGGAAACTGAATGCTGCAGCTATTAGGTGGGACGAATAATCTGAGTCACCAGGGCAGCCTCAGTGCATGGTAGCCTAGAGAGAACCCACACCCCTCAAAGCTCACATGTGCATCTATGTTCTACCTCAGCTTCCTTGAGAGCCCCAGAGAGGTGGGGATGAGCAGAGCAAAAGCAGGACAGAGACACATCTTAGTTACACGTAAGGAACTGGACTTGCTCTGGAAGGGAGGCAGCAAATGATACTTTCAACTCCAGCACTGCTTGAATTCCTACCCACCCAATTTGATAAGCTCTCAAGGTTTTGGCGATCATCTGGCATGCTACATTTATTTCAACTAACCCAATAAGTGACAGTGATGGCAAATGAGATCTTCAGAGACCCAAGTATTGATTCATCTCCATGAGGAGAATAAATCCTCCACATCCAATTTACAGGCCTGCTATGTTTCCTAGGTCCACTTGACAACCCCTGTTCATTTACTTCTTGGGACCTCTGCTCCTTCCCCATGGACGATGTTTTCTAAGGAGCATATAAAGGCTGAAATCCTTTCAAGTCTTTGCTGACAAAGGAATTGGCCGTTAGATAATGGAAGATTCATTTCTGTGTCCTCAGATTTCGCTGCTTCCACCATTGCTGCCTTATAACCCCTCCAGGACTCTCTGAAGACAGCCTGCTTCATGCTGGTGAAATTTATACATGTTGAGTGCCATCTTATGCAACAGTGTGGAAGAACTTATGTGGGACCAGCAGGATAGAAAAAAGCACTTGAGCAGGAAGGAGACAAGCTACGACTAAGCGAGGAGTCACTGCCAAACAGCCTTCTCCTCATGAAGCATCTGAATTTGTCTGACTGCATTTCCTACAGAAAGTAGCTCTTACTTTCATTGTGCTATGTATTTCTTCGTTTCCCACTCTGGAAAGCCCAGAAATAGGTTTGTTTTCAGAGTCACAAAATTGTTGTGTTTGGAAGTGACCTCTTGAGATCACCTAGTCCAAGCCCTCTGCTCAAGCAGGGTCAGCTGGAGCTGGTTGCTCTGGGCTCAGTCAGGTTCTGGATATCTCCACAGATGGAGACTCCAGAACCTCTCGGGTAACCTGTTCCAGTCTTTGACTACCCTCACAGTATCCTCCTGTGTTCAGATGGAATTTCCTGTGTTTCAGTTGATGCCCATTGCCTCTCATCCTGTCACTGGGCACCACTGAGAAGAACCTGGCTGCCTCTTCTTCATTCCCTGCCACCAGGTATTTATACACATTTATGAGATCCCCCTGAGCCTTCTCTGCTCCAGGCTGAACAGCCCCAACTCTCTCAGCCTCTTCTCATATGAAACATGCTCCAGTCCCTTAATCACCTTTATGGCCCTGCACTGGACTCACTCCAGTAAGCCCATGTAAGTCTTGTACTGGGGAGACTGGAAGTGGACACAGTACTCCAGGTGTGAAAGTTTTGCAGCTTCGTGACTGCCCAAGGCAACTCTGTAGAGCATAACTCTCCCTTCTCTTACAAGACAAAGCCACCTATGTAAAAGCTTCCTGGACAAGCCCAGCAGTTAAACTTCTCATATAGCAACTCATTAGCGCTCAATTCACACACATTTTTACTCTGACACCCTCCTGCTAGCCTTAATGTCCATTGCTGAATCTAGCCAAAAGATTTAGCATTTTCATTTCCTGAGAAAGGAAAGCTAATTAAGACCATGACTGCAGGTGCACTAATGCAACTGAAAAATTTTGCAAGCTGGACCCAGTCAAGGCCCTACCCAGCACAGGCCTCCTGCTGCCACTCACACATCCCAGTTTGAGCTCCTGCTGCTCCTCACCCAGGGTGGCTGGAATGTCCCTGAGCAAGAGCTACCGCCCTTACATGCATAGGGTTACAAATTGCCTCCTCTTTGCTGTCAACACTGATACTTGCTTCTCTCTCCTTAACCTACAGGTGAAAGCACTGAGCATACCTTTTTTTGAGATCTCAAGGCTCTTCCAGACAAGGTGCTTTACTAGTCTAAGAGCAGTCAAGTTTCCTTTAAGGAAGGAGAGGGGGATGAAAAAAAAAAGGGGGGGGGAAGAAGGCAGGAGAAAAAGAAAAAAAAAAAGAAAGAGAGAGAGACACCTGCCTATGAATCCAAGGCTATTAAGATGTTTATTTAACTAACAATAAGTAATGCCAAGATTAATTCATTCTGTTAAGGAATGATCATTCATTTTCAGGCAACCCTGCTGTTGTGGCAACTGCCACTCCAGATGCCTACAGGGCCTGCTCAGGTAGCCAAAGACTTTTGCTACTTTTAGCTTCCCCCATATAGTTAATATACAACTACTGAAAGGCCTCTTGATTTTGCAATGACATGCTATATGCCCACAGCAGTAATCATCTCCATTTTACAGATGCTGAGACTGAAGCATGCAAAGAGAGGCAGAGGGCTGCAAGCAACGCATTCAGAGCTTAACCGGGGACAGTGACTGGGACATTCAAAGCCCAAGATCTGCTCCCTGTACAGTTTCTATGGCATGACCCTCAGAAACATCAGGTTAAGAGGGACAGTGTTATAAAGCCTCCAGCTCACAGCACAGAGCTCTGTCACCCTCCTGCTGCAGTACTGAATGGCCAAGAAGCTGCCTCATTTGCAGTACCTGGGGTGCATTCCCCTCCCGCCCCAAGTCACTTCCCTCTGACCCTTTCCAGCAGTTGCACAACAATGCTTCTGCTCCCCAGATGACAGATCTGTAGTCTCTCTTCTGGGCAGCACTCCAGCATCCTGCTCTTCTCTTGATGCTCTGCTGGTATCTCACCTGGAGACCCTAGCCTGTTTTTCAAACCCTAGCAGTCCTCAAAGCTTCAGTCTTTGCAAACAGACCTCAGAGCAATTTTGTTCATGCAATTACATGAATTACTGATCCCAAGGTTATTATAAAATTAGTGGAACTGTCCTCCCCAAGATGATGCTTCTGTGTAGCCTAATCTTTGATCCTGATGACCAAAGCTTGTGCAAGATAAGTCTTGGAGGATACTAAGCGCATGGCTTACCTGTGCCTCTTGTACCCTTATGCTAGAGAAGGGCTGCAGCATTTCCCTGGGGGCATCAAGAGCAACAGCTGCCACACAGCAAACGTTCAGGACTAGGATTTCTGCTCTGCATCTAGGCCAGTATCAGGAGGCAAATCCTGCAGCCCACACCCTACTACCAGAAAGCTTTAATCACTGCCCCTGTGGCACCTCTTCACCACAAAGGCAAAGGTGCAGGCCACTTACATGGTTGGTGCCTACCACGGTATAAGGCTCAACCATACAGCACCTCTCAAATGGACATTGCTATAAATCACAGAATCCCAGAATGGGTGAGGTTGGAAGGGACCTCTGGAGAACATCCAATGCCACTGCTCAAGCAGGGCCACCTAGAGCCAGTTGCCCAGTTGGGTTTTGGATATCTCCATGGATGGAGACTCCACAACCTCTCTGGGAGACCTGTTATGGTGTTTGACCACCTGCAGAAAAAACAAAACAAGGCAAAAAGTTTCCCATCTATCCCAGAGAAGGGCAAGGGAAGGGAAACAAGAGCTTGGGTGATTAATGCTTTGATAGGGAGAAGCCTGAGAGGGGAGAGAAGTTCCCTTCCCTCTGCTGTGATCCAGCAGTTAGACCCCTCATTTGGTTTCCTTCTCTCCATAAAACTATGCTGACCATATGCCATCTACAACATTTAGTCAGTTTTCCTGCCACTTCCGTTATCTTATAATGTTATACTATTAAGAAATAGGATTACCAGGAGGATGGAGGCAAGATTCTCAAGACTCAACATTCTTTAAAATCTAAGCACTTACTCTCATTTCTTACCCACATGAAAACCGGTATATGTTGTGTTACCACTATACGTGGCTTCCCTCCATGTTCCCTGTGTTCAGCACTCTGCAGTTGCTCCCTGTAACAGCTGGTTAGAGCTCCTTTGCCCTGTTCCCATAAAAGCCCATATTCAGGTGCCTTGAGCTCTCTTAGGTCTGATAATATCTGGGGCAGCATCCAGCTGCATCGTGGCAGGACCACCTCTAGCCTAAGTACAGGCTTACAGGTGTGATTCCATTACATTTCTTTCATTCCTCTCACCTTTCTCTCTGCACTTTCCACAGGCAAAGCTGCTTCCCAAGCCACACTCAAATAGGGTGCTTCAGACAGAGAGGAACATCAGAAAGTCACAAGCAACATTTACAGAGCAGCTCATTAAGAAGATTCCAGTGTACTTTAAATTTAACCTCAATATATTAACAATTCACTTGCAGTGAATACCTCTGCTCTTCCTACATTTGCACATAGCCCAGATCAATCAGGAGCATCACACCACTTAACCCCATCAAAATCTTTATAATAAAAGCCCAGGAAAAAACCAGAGTGATTAAGAAGTTGGACAGATGGTGCCTAAGGTTCCAGTCCATCTAGTTATTTAGCCTGTCGCCATCACCACAGTAACACAGGGCCTCTCATGGGCAGATCCTGCACTTTTAGTGGAGGGGCCAGATCCCAGCCCCAGGATGCAGCTCCTTTCTCCCCCTCACAAGTCTCAGGGATACAGCAGCAGCTCCCAGCAGCACAAAGCTTTGGTTGATGGGCCTCTGCCTCATATAAAAGCTATTCCTCCAAAACACGGCAATAAAACAGGTGGGATTTGCCTGTGGGCCAAACCTCCACGAGAAGTTCCCAGCTAACAGTCCCTCCAGATCCTCCCCACCACTTGCAAATGAGCTTGGGGATATCAGAGCAACAAAGTTCAGCAGAATCTAGGTGCAATTACGAGGAAGCTTGGGAAAGTGGAAAAAGGATTAACATTTAACTGCAAGCAGGGCTTCTCTCATTTGCTGTCAATTGCTCTCTGATTTTGTGCTACAGAGTGGAAGGAACCCTAATTAGTTTCTTGGAGAAAGACATTTTGCCTGGCAGGGTGAACAGTCTAGCAGAAGCACCACAAGGGACAGGGATAACAATGTAGCACCTATGAACTGATGTTTGTGCTTTTTCAGGCCTTCTTCCAATTAACCTACCTTAAACTTTTAATCCATGTTTTGCTTCTAGATTCTGTCGTCTTGATACAGACAAGGTACACATTTTCATGCAACAGATTTAGTAATTCACCACTAAGCCAGTGCTAGTAGTCCCATCTTTCCCTTTGAAAGTCAGCATTTGGCATTTGCCTCAAGGGCATCATCTCCAGCAAAATATTTTTAGAAGAGTGGAAAAAAGCAGGAGGTGAAGAGAAAAAAAAAGGTGATTTATTTAGTTCAAACACCATTCTCCCTCCATACCGTTCCAAAGATTATTTCATTCTAAGAACAAGCAGTTCTGATATGAGAACCCCTCCCTGCTACAGAACCACTGCTCCCATCACATACAATCCTCCCTCCCAACACAGAGTAAGATCCTACCTATGTTGCACGTAGATACAAGAGGAACTCCAGCTAAAAAGCACAGGTTTTATTTAAAATAATAATAAACCCCCACACTAGAATAAAAGACGATGAGCCTCCTCTGCATCCACTCCCACTCACTTAGCATTGGTGAGATGAGGAGGAAGTTTTGCCCGGGCAGTAAGAGGGTCAACCAGGCTGCCGTCACTCCTGCTGAGGGACTTCACTTTGGAACAGACCGTTTCCAGCACCGCAGAAAACTAGTTGCACCTCTCCCTTCTGCCTCCTTGTACACACACAGATGGAGGCTGTCTATATTGGTACTATAATACAGTGCTAGATTTCATCTGTACCTTTCAAGCTGAAATACTTGCTTCCTGTGGGTACCTGCAGTTAGGCTTGAGGTGGGACAGTCCGGGCTGGATCTTGGGAAACAATCTTGTGTACCAAATGCTCCCTTTGACAGCCAGGCCCTGCACTAACATTTGTCAGCAATGACCATACTGCTGCCTTTTGTGCTGTGGGGCTGAGGCAGGGTCAGGACTGCCTTAGAGACTTCTCCTCACATTCCTTCCCATCGCCAAGCCTCTGCCATGTGCATCTCTATTCACCAGCCAAGCTCATGACAGTTTTGCCTCTCAGAAGACTGACCTTGAGCTTTTTTCTGTATTTCAAGGTGGACAGAGCAGTTAGACAGCTGAATAAAGAGAGAGCTCTCAGCACTATATAAAAACGTGTTAGACCAGGAAAGACAAATATTTGTACTTCAGTTCTATCACCACCCTGGAGATAGGGGGAGGAAAGAAAAGAAAGAAATTTTAAAAAGCGCATCTGATTTCCATTCTGTAGATGGGAACAGGCAGAAGGAGACAGTCCCAAATTCACACAGCTGAACAGGACCAACATGGCTGCAGACATTAAGCAAAATAAACCGGGCTCTTGTTGACACAAAAGTCCTTGGACTGATTATCAAGTCTGCATTTCCCACAGATCACACATCAGCTGCGGGGATGTGAATTTAAGGGCAGGCAGGAGGTTGCAACAACAGTTTCTGCTGCAAGCAAACGTTTTCAAGAGCATTACTGTGGATTCCTTTCCACAATCTCACGCTAAGCAAAACCTTCAAATCACACCAGGGCTTCGCCATGTTCTCCGACACACCCACATGTAAGCCGCTCCTTGCAAGATCGTTAGGAATTATCGGTCCACGTTGCGACAGCACTTGGTCGTGGGCCTGACAATGCACCAAGCCAAGCCAGTGGGCAGGGAACACATCCGGCAAGCAAACACACAGGCTGCTAGTTACAATGGAAGGTCTCAGCGCAGGATACGTCTACAAAAGCCACTGAATTGCTGCTGTCTGCTGTTGCACAAGAAAGAGGTGCTTCATTTTTATATAAACCCTGAAATTAAGAGAAGTATGATTCAGCCAAGTTGGCTAGAGCAATTGAGGCAGTGAATGAAGCACATACCTGTCAGCACCAAACTTGGCTGCTCCTCCCACTGCCAACGCAACAGGGGGAAGCTGAGACCCTGAAGGAAAATAGTTAGGAGACAGTGACAGGCGTTACAGAATATCTTTCCTGCCGTCTTAGGAGATATGAGCACCACTCCCGCCTGACAACAAAACAAGTGGAGCTCAGAGGAGCATCCCCTTTCAGCCCTTCTCTGACTTTGTGCCCTAATGTCAATATGTCTTAATTGCCAAAAGCAATCTGACAAATAAACTTGGCCCACAGTTTTCTTCCAGCATTTCTGCCAGGAGTTAATACTCCTGTGTATTTAATAATATACAAAGCAGCATACACTAAGTGACAGATTCTGGGTATGTCAAGCACAGCCTCAGTCACATTAACATAGTTGTCCCAGGATTAATATTTTTCATTTAAGAGTTCCACTTTGTGCAAATATGCTGTGTGGATTTACGGTCCACCATGGACATTCCCATGAGTTCACTTGTTTGCAACAGTATCTGTGCAGCATAAATGGAAGTAAGACAAATACAAAGCATGTTAATATTTATCTTTTTCTGTTTTTTAAATTTTGTCCTCTAACCAATGTCACTAGGGAGTCTCCAGGACAGCCAGAAAGAAAAAACTAGGAATTGCTGTGCTGAATGAAGTAGGTACCTGTTTCTGACCACCCTCAGACTTCAGGAAGACGTTAAAAATAAACAAATAAATCATTTTTTGAACAGCCAGTTAAGGAACAAACTACTCTTTAATAAATAGCGTCTTCCTAACCCACAGCAGCTGGAACTCTGGGCTAGGGCAACCCTTGAAACAAAAGGGTTTATAACCTTTCCAAATTTGCCGCAACCCCAGGCTCATGGCAATAACTGCACGGATTACTGTCACAACACAAATATCTGGTTCTTTCTGGGCTCCCAAGTTCTTCACCTCAGCGACACTTCAGATGTGGATTGAATTACGTATCCTACATGTTGTCTTTTTTTTTTTTTTAAAATCATTGTTCATGTGTTTTAAACCACACTGAAGTAGCTATTTCTATACCCAAAGAAAAACATCATCAGAAAGAAAGTAAGGAAGGCTGTTTCTAAAATCCTGTATTTCTCTTAAGTATACACAGCAGGAAATAATGTTTGCTTATGCAAACATACTAAACTATATTCTCAAACCAAGCAGATGGCACACCCTTGCAATACAGCTTTTACAGACTGCACTTTCATTCCCTAAATATCCCCTGAAATAGCAGATGAGGTCTGTATAGGAAAAGCATACCTTCCTATCCAACAACTTCTGCACAAGTTATTTAAGGACATTTCAGCCTCCACTTACAATGCAAATGTTTGTATTATAAATTGCTTCACTGTTCTTGGAAAGAGTTCAAACTGAGGAGAAACATTTTGATGAAGCTACTTTTATTCAGAAAATTTGTTATTTTTTAATCTAAACATCTTGGGGGTGGGGAGGGAGTGGCAGGGGGAACAATAAAACCTGATCAGCTTTGATTGCAAACAACAGGAGAGCCCAACAAGAACAGGGTCATTTTAAGACTTAGAATGACATCCAAATTCAAAAGAGATGCTTTAGTTCAATGACAAGTTATCGGGCTTGACAGCATTAGCTTACACATTAGAAATAAAAATGAAATTCTTGCCAGCACCGAAGTCACCATCTGAAGGTCTGCGGGCCACCCTGCAAGAAACCACAGCAGACCTCTCAGGCTTTTTTCCTAAAGCCTGCAAACTGACAGCCTCCTTCAAGATGTACTCCCTTTTGCCCCTCTAGGTAGGGAAACCCACAAAGAACAAAATCCTAGAAAGCCAAAGAATACTTTAAGTTTGAAGGGATCTCAGGTGGGCACATGATCCCATCCCAAGCTCAAAGCAAAGCCACCTCTCACACCATTCTTTCACTTAGGATATCCTGGTTTTGCCAGAGCCAGTTTTCAAGACTATATTTTTTTTCTGCTGCAGAAAACGATGGTCAAGCTCATATTTTCAGCAGATCCCCACACCATTTCTCTCATAGTTTACTTTTGCTTTCTCCTGCAAGCAAGAACTTTTCATGTGACTCTGTCCAGGGTGAGGAGCAGCCAAGAGACCCCACTGAGAAGCAGCAAGAGAATTCCAAGTGCTGTGTGCTCTACACTGCCTACGCTGTCACCTCCCAGAGTTGGTTTTCTTTAAAAAAAAAAAAAAAAAAAATTATATATACAAAAGTTATTCCAAAGGGATTCTGTTGAACCTTGCTTGGCTTCAGACATCATATACTATAATTTGCTTTGATTTTTCTGAATTCAACATTGTGCCTACATTTCTGCCTCAAAGAATTTAATATTAGGCTCCAGAAATGGTGTGCTGAGGCCCTTCCAGTGTCCTGCGGTGAACAGACTAGAGCCAGCAACCAAAAAGCGACAGCGTTCAGGCCCTGGAGATCCTGCAATAACAGGACCTCTACTGATCTTAGGAGATCTTCTCGTTCAAACATTTGTAGTCTTCCCAATTTAGTTATTTTTTACCTGCATCTTTGTGGCTAAAATGGTGGGCTTCCACTCAGCATTAAGGAAAGACAGAACCTAACCTGTTCCCCCTACTATAGCACAGGTTCCACTGTCTCCAAACAGGAGACTAAAGTTTTATTGCAGGCATAGCGTAGCTGTGGGCTGAAACTTGGGCTAGAGCCAAGACTAACATTATGGAGAAGACACGCAGGAGAGCAAGGGAATACTTTGAGGTACTTTAGTTCCAGTCTGAAGAGTCCTACGCATGAAGCCCAAAATCAGCTCAGAAGCAAGAGGTGAAAAGATTGCTCCTAGAGTTGTTACAACAGACATGGGTACTGCTGGAGTGGGACCTACATTTGCATGTGAAACAGCAGAGAACAGTAAACACAGATTTGATCACTGCCACTTATTAAACCAGGTTGCCCTGTGTAGCAGATCAAGGAGCTTCCCTGCAGCTACAACAGATGGCTTTGGTCTGAGCAAGTGACTCATCACACAATTCCAGAGGAACCTATGGGTGAATTCCAGTTCTGGCTCCTTGCCTAGAGCAAAGCAAGTGCAACTGCCATCCAAACCTAGGATATAAGAGACCCAGTCACTGGGGGACAGAGTAACCCAAATGCATCACATTCTTTGGGCTGGAAAAAGCACTTGGTCTCTACTAGAGGGTCACAAAATTTAAGGCATCTAATTGAAAGACTTCTGTTGTTCTTCCTAGGGTTGATTGCCCTTTTCCCTTAGCTCAGTCAACTTTTTCCCATCTGCAATCATGAAAGAAGGAAGGGTAATGATGTTAGCAACCCTCCATAGCGGCACACAGCCTCTCCCACCCATTCACTGAAGGTAATTTTTTACTCATCACCCCTCAGATAGACTCCACATAGGAAACAGTCACTCCAGGGCTACACATCCTCACATGGCACAACTGCTCAGCAGAGAAGCCGCAGCTTAATCTACTGCCAATCACAGCTTACAATAAGGCTGGGCCATATGGGAACTGAGACTGGGGCTCTGTTCCTAGTCCTGGCAAGGGAGGAGGAGGAGGAGGAAAATATCACCCACTCCTTCTCCTAAAATAGGTGCGGCCCACTGCTCAGCTTTTGGGCTCATCACAACCAAGATGCACTGCATGCATGTACAAGAGCTGTGTCTGGATTGGAGCAGCTTTGCCTACAAATGGCAAGTTGGAAACTTGTTCTCTTGAGAGATACTTGGTTTTCTAAATATAGTCCAGGTATTTTCCAAATCATGCATTCAGCTGACCTGAGCTCCGATTAGGAAGAAGAACTTTTGTTGTCTCCAACAGTCTTCTTCCTCATGATACTTTCCTGCACCACTTAGGACCTGGTACAGGAAATACCCACATGCACAATATTAGTGGCATTTTTGTTTTCAGCAAATTAACTATTAGCAACTGCCAGGGCTTACAGTGGTGGAAAGAGCCATTCACTTTGAATTCCCTCAGTACTCCCACACATGCCTTTTTGTTTCTTTTTGGAAGCCCTCGTATTATTGCAATCATCGAACTAAGCGGATTCTCTCACTTGTCACATAAAGCCTTCTCCAGCCAATGGTAAATCCAGCAGAAACATTTTACAACTCTTGTTCAGTCTTCTGGGCTGGAACACACTGCACAGGCAGCTCCAGCAAATCAGTTCTCCTTCCTTCCTCCCCCTCAAGAAGGGAGATGTTGAGTATGTGGAATTGGAGATGCTCATGAGTGTGCTCATTTTTTCCCCCATCCTGGATGTCTCCAGTTTAAACAAACCTAAAATAAGATAATCCTGTTTGCCCAACTAATAGTTCACCAGACTTCCAATAGCACACATCTGCCTTTGCTGTTAGAGCATGGGTGCACAGTGGCAGGCAAAACAGCTGGTTTTATTATTGTGTTTTTTACACTTGCAGTTAAACATTAAACAAACAGCTGTGCAGAGGGGAAAATTTCAAAGTGCAGCTAGGAGGAGGAAAAAAGAACTAGAAAAGCAATAAGACTACCCCATAACAAATGAAGACTTTCCACCACGAGGAAGGAGTTTGAGATGTCCCTCTGTTCACAGGCCAACTCTAGAAGATCCTTGCAGCAGAGGTGGCTGTGCTTCTCCGCAGCACAGCTTTACTTTTACAGCTCCACCTCAGGAATTAAGACCCGAATCCTAGTTGCCAAGTACAAAAAAGACTGACAGCTCTCCTGCCTCAAGACACAAAGTGAAGGGTTTTTCCCCCTCCACACACAGAGAGAAGAGACCTGGCAATGTATACACGCATGAGTTTCGGCTACCTGACTTGGTCAGCATATAAGTACCCTTATTTTCATTTTACACACACAGGAGTTGCACAGAAGGGAAGTCACTTGCCTGTCTCAAAGCAGTTCTGCTCTGCTCTAGAGCCCTGAACTGTGCTTTCTTCACCTTGTATACATCTGCTTGTGAGCAATCTCACAGGACTTGCTTTTCCCCTTCCCTTGTGCATGCATACCCGTATACCAAGGAGTAAGGAAGATTACGTAGATGAAGAACATCCTCTGAGATCAGGCAAGCACAACACTTTTCAGAAAGTGATAAGTCTCTAAAGCATTGAACAGGAGTAACGGTCTTGTTCCCTCCTTTCTCTCATCCACCATTCAAGCACTGCTCTCTATTCAGCTGCATTTTCAGATGTGCCCTGGCAGCCGTAACACATGAGCAACGAGAACATTTACAGAGGGCTGATGGGTCACAAGCCAGCCTTCACGCCTTGTCCTTGGCTCCACGTTGTCCCTTGCTTTGTAGGCCTGCCCTCATGAAAGAGAGAAGCAGAGAGGGGAAAACAGCAGAACCCACAGCATCAGGAAAACAAATCCCTGTTTCAGAGCCAGACCACTCGAGACCTGGCTTTGCTTCAGAGGGAAAGCCATTAAACTCACCCACTGCAGGCCTTCCACATGGAAAATGCTCTTTTTATTCAATTAAATTTCCTGTAACTAAGGTTAATTGTCCATGTGGTACCTGCCTCAAGGTATCAGAGGCTTCTGGCTGATCTGCCATCAGCACAGAGACAGGAGGAGACTGAAAAGACCAGGAAGAGCAGAGAGCTCGCAAGTGGCAGGCAACTGGCAAACAGTGGCTGATGCCCCACTCACTAAGAATTCAAGGCTAAAGACTGCAGCGAAAGGCAAGGACTAGTACACTGAGGTTTTGCAGGACTTGCATTCCTTCAGAAGGTCCAACAACTACCCAGAGGACAGCACGCCCCTACGTATCTTCACAACTCTTACACAAGAAAAACCTGCCCACAAGAGCATGGTCCCAGTTTAAAGTCAAGATTTCCACCACCAAGCTTCTAAACTTCAAGCAATCCTGATCACCAGGGAGATGCAGAACCACCAGGACAAATCAGCTTCTAGCTCTGACCAGGCTGGTAAGAGGAGTCATGTTGTGTCTCATCAGTTCAGAGCCACAGCTGGGGAGGGGGCTGCACACACCTGCAGCCAGTTGTCTTGATTAGGCCAGACACCTTCTTGAAGGCTTCTGCTGTTTCAGCTCAGGAATAGCATCTGTAGGGCTTCTCAGCGAGGAATCATAGAATGGCTTGGGTTGGAAAGGACATTTAAAGATGATCTAGTCCAAGTCCCCTACCATTGGCAGGAGGATATCTTCACTAGGTCAGGTTGCTCAAAGCCCCATCCAACCTGACTTTGAACACTTCCAATGATGGGGCATCCACAACTTCTCTGGGCAACCTGTTCCAGTGTTTCACCACCCTCATCATAAAAAAATTTCTCCCTTATGTCCAACCCAAACCTACTCTCTTTCAGTTTAAAACCGTCACCCCTTTTCCTGTCACTACAGGCCTTGGTAAAAAGCCTGTCTCCATCTTTCCTATAAGCCCCCTTTATATATTGAAAGGCCACAGTAAGGTCCCCCTGGAGCCTTCTCTTCTCTATCCTGAGAACCTGCTCTGGGCACCCCTCATCAGAAAGTCTCCAAGCACAGTCCATCTTTATTTAAATGTTTTTTCTCTTCTAAATTAGTTTTCATAGCAGGAGCTGGTTGCATGACCCTCTTTAAGCACATTCATAGCACTGCTTGGAGAGTTCTGCATTAAAAAAATATTAAGCCTCAAACCTGAAGTTTCCCTTCTTAGATATGCTCTTGACCAGCTCAGTATCTCTGCAGAGATTTTATGTTCCAGCATACAGGAACATGAAGATTAGTCAACTAAAGTTTCCGCTTAAATGAGGTAGTAGTCTGGACTGGATGGCTCTTCACAGCCATGGGAATGGCCTAGTATCTGAAAGTAGCCATCAAGCAGAAGATGTATTTAGATACCTGCAAACACCACAGAGCAGCCGTGTACTCCCTCCCTGCCTCCTCCCACTCGCTATCACCCCACTTGTTCTCCTGGAGAGAAAACTTTTTCCTGGAAGGTGTCTGGCAAAACACATGGCTTCAAAGAGCACATTCGATAGAAGGAACCAGATTCATTTTAACTGAAGTCAGTCCATATGCTGTCTCTGCTAACAAGCCACAGACAACATTTGATCTCCCAACGGGCCCTCATTGTAACACCCAATACCTGTAACTCCTGAAGAAGTCTAACTTACATCACCACCAGCTTCTTCAAGGACGCTCATGCCCAAAGTATGCTTTTGGCCTCCTGGGTTCAGTGGTGACACCACTGTAAAGCTGGGCTCAGTTGCATCATAGCCCTGACATACAACTCCTGCCCCATAAATACTGGGTGCACTTTATTACATAGTAACACACATAGTAGAAGACAGACAAGTCTTTAAAGGTCTGGATCTTTTGGAATTTCAGAGTAAAGCAAAGCAAGGGATGATTAACACCGCCTCCCCTTGCTTTACCTCCCCCCCCTTTATCATGCTCTCTACCAACTCCCTTCATATTTATTAGAAATATAGTGTGGAAAAAATGATGTTTTCCATTTTCTCTTGTCCTGTGCAACTGGGGACAGGAGGGAAGATTCATTTGCCCCATTCACCATCTTTTGGTACATGATAACATCTTACCAGCAATTAACGCCCAATCCAAACAACGGGGGCAGAGTTTCCAAGGTACCACTTAGCTACTTGAGATAAACACATTAAAAAGGGGGGGAGGGGGGAAACCTGCAATAGCTAGGCATACATAAATGACAGGCTTCCTTCCCCATCACAAACAGCCATGGCTTTAGCAGTGCTGCCCCGTGGCCTCCTCACATCACACCTCACCTGCGCAGCCCTGTCTCACCTCCCGGGCTCCCAGAGGCGAGCACCCTGATCCTACTGAAGCACTCAGGTGTGAAAAATGGTATTTAAAAAGGCTCATTGAGTGCACCCCCCTCCTTTTTTTTTTTTTGTAAGGTAGTACTATTATCCTCATAATTCCCTTCTAGACTTTAAACCCATTTTGCTGCTAGAAGCGCTGGATACCAAACCCCCGTCCAGGGGGTACACCAAACCGCCCGCCCACCCCGCGCCCTCTGGGGCGCCGCCACCCTCTCGCTCCGCAGCCCTGGTGTGCCCTGGCCGTGCCGGGGAAGCCCGCGGGAGG
>WAAD01031999.1:0-41432 GCA_013389945.1 Fregata magnificens
GAGGACCCCATGCTGGAGCAGGTGGATGCCTGAAGCAGGCTGCGACCCCGTGGGAGAGAAGCCTGCGCTGGAGCAGGCTCCTGACAGGACCTGCGGACCCATGGAGAGAGGAGCCCATGCCGAAGCAGGTTTGCTGGCAGGACTTGTGACCCTGTGGGGAACCCACGCTGGAGCAGTCTGCTCCTCAAGGACTGCACCCCGTGGGAAGGACCCATGCTGGAGCAGTTCATGAAGAACTGTAGCCCGTGGGAAGGACCCACATTGGAGAAGTTCATGGAGGACTGTCTCCCATGGGAAGGACCCCACGCTGGAGCAGGGGAAGAGTGTGAGGAGTCCTCCCCGTGAGGAGGAATAAGCAGCAGAAACATGTGATGAACTGACCACAACCCCCATGCCTCATCCCCCTGCACTACTCGGGGGGAGGAGGTAGAGAAAATCAGGAGTGAAGTTAAGCCCTGGAAGAAGGGAGGGGTGGGGGGGTAAGGTGTTTTAAGACTTGGTTTTATTTCTCATTACCCTGCTCCGATTTGATTGTTAATAAATTAAGCTAATTTCCCCAAGTTGAGTCTGTTCTGTGTGTGACAGTAACTGCTGGGTGATCTCTCCCTGCCCTTATCTCAACCCATGAGCCTTTCATTATGTTTTCTCTCCCCTGTCCAGCTGAGGAGGGGGAGTGATAGAGCGGCTTTGATGGGCACCTGGCATCCAGCCAGGGTCAACCCACCACATCAGGACACCAGCATCCCTTCCTTCTTTCCTTTTATGGCACTCCTCCTAACCACAAGACATACATCTGGGCGTCACCTCTTTGAAAACCATTTCTCAAGGTGCTACCTGCTCTTCACATGTAGGGCTGCGCAGGACAGCTGTAGCCAGCAAGCATGGACCCTGGTGGAGGAGCTGCACGTGGTGGAGGAAGAGAGACTGCACAGGGACAGCCACACTGGGCATGTCTCCATGACTGGAGATTGAGTCCCATGTTTTTCTCCAAAGAAATGGTGCTTTTCATTGAATGTGGCCCAGGAAAATCCTGGTTTGACCGTTCAAAAGTAACCTTCCACCAAAACCAGGAAAGGCTCCTCCCTTACTGTCTGCCTGCCCAAGAGGAGCGAGAGAGATCCTTTCCACGGCTCAGCTCAACGTTATGGTTTTCCTTGATTGAGGGAGTTTGTCTTTCACTCTGTTTGCAGCATTTTTCTCCAGTGTCTTTGTGTCAAAAGGATAAGATCTCCTTACACTTGATTCAGCTTTACCCCGATGCTTTTACTGCTTCAGCTTCTGCCGCGAGATGGTCAGACCAACCACGGGGTTTGCTCCTTACCCTTGTGTCCCACCAGATTACTTCCACCGTAGCACCCTTACTCTAGGGCTTTTCTGATCAGCGCATGAAGAGATACCTCCAGCTCCCTTGCGTTGTACAAAGCTGTTTCAGAAGCTGGTGGGAGGACTGTCTGTCCATGGGCCGTGGCAGTCAGCAACAGAGCGTTGTGGATGGAGGTCTCTGCAAAAACCTGAGCTTGAGGATGGCTGTTAGGACGGATATTGCTCTTGCTTGCTTTTCACCTGAAATCAGAGTTGCTTTATTTACTTTATGATGACTAGCTCCTTGGTAGCCAGGCTTTAGTGCATACTAATGAACAAAACAAGTGTTTTCCCCTAGAAGTATCACGTGTTTTCCCAGACTTTCCTGCAGCTCAGCCAGAGAGATAACATCAAAGTGGTACAATTTAATGAACCTGCTCCTTTGCAGTGTACAGCTTGATTTACTGGCTGCTATGCAGAAAAAAAACACCGCTATTGAGACTTTTCAGTATATTCCTCTGATTTTATTAAGTTAAAATTTATTGCAACCCATTGTGGAAAGAATGTGAGAGATGGAATAATAAAACAGTGATTCATCCCACGCTAGGAGGTTTATTTAAAAAAAAAAAAACAAAAACAACAACAAAAACCTGGGTTTTCAGCTAGCTGCATCTGGAAAAAGGAAGAAAAAACCCATTCTGTTTTAAAAGATTCCTTACGTGCCAGAATGTAGGGCTGCATGGGCTCAAACACAGCTCGTTTTGAGGAAGCACAGAACCTGCACATGACTGTACATCATCCCCTCTGGCTGCAGAGTGTATCCCAGCCCCTCTTCACCTGATGTCCCTGACGAAATGCAGGTCTCTTCATCACTTTATAAAGTCCAGTTTTGAAGGCTAGGAGGGAGAGCCAGCCTTCTCTCACCCATGGCTATTTCCCAGACAACATAGGTGATTAACTCACACAGCAGCTAATCGAAACCTCTGACAGGTGACCCTGCCAAACCCATGCTGTGCACCAGGACATTCACGCTCTGGCTCAGTTGAGCAGCAAAAGCAGGGGCATGCAGCGGGAAGGTGGCTTGTGGATCATCTCCTAGCTGGAGCAGAAGAACGTAGCATGCCCTTGGTTTCCCAGCTTCTCTGACAGAGGTGAACCCCAACCGACCTTGGTGTCCCCTCTCCCCAGTGCCAGCCCATGGAGCAGCTATTGTAGAGAGGCTGGAGAGAGGGGATTCACACATCTTTCCCCATCTGGGGGCTGAGTTTTCTGCATCAGCAACAATTTGGGAAACCTTTGGTGCTATAAGTGTTTCAGCATTTGGCAGGTGACCATAGCATTTCACCGCACAGTGCCTTTATGGCAGGGCAATAAATCTCTGCTAGGTTTGGGCTGTGCTGTTGGCCTCGGTGCTGTAAGTGCCGGCAGCACACAATTTACTGGCATCAGTGCGGATGTGGTGTGGGGTTGTATGGCCTTGCTCTGCTCGTCATGATTGGGCTCTTAAATATTCATTGAACTCCAAACAGGTAGGGTTTTCTTCCACCTTGGCTCTGCATCCTGGGAGGCCACCAGCAGTTGTCCTTGCTGCTGCTCTGGAGGAGACAGACTGAAGGAGAGCTCAGGACAGTCATGGCTGCTGATCAGCAACAAATAAATAGTCCTGTTTGAAGACAGTAAAAACCTAGCAATGACACATCTTTTCTGAGACGTAGTCACATTGCTGAAACAGCCTGATTTCAAGAGGAAGCTGTGACAGCTCACTTTATAATAGCAACAATAACTGAAAAGCCCCAAATAATGCAGTCCATCTCCTACACAACCAGAGCGTATAAGAGCAGAGAGGGAGGCTTTAATTACGCAGCGGTTTCCATGACAACCCCATATATCAAATCGCCGAGCACAAGGGCTCTCTCCTCTTCTTCTTGGTCTCATTTGCCTCTGGAACAATTAGGCCAAGATAAGAGCCCAGCTGCATTTCAGTATGGCTTGCACAGCTCTGCACAGGCAGAGAAGACAGTCTGATACCTCCTCCCCCCAACACTGAGCTCCAGAGAGGGTTCCAAGGAGCCTGCTTTTTATTTCCATTGCAATTGCTAATCACCTGCCTTGATGACAAATCCTTCCAGGTGCTGTTGGCACAGCCAGGACAGGCACTTTTCTCTGCAAGGGTCTCCTGGAGCTCAACCTTAGCAGCTGCCACCACTGTGGTGACATCCACAGGAGTATCCCCCCAACACATGGCTTCACCCTTCAGTGGAGGCTGAACCTCACCCTTCAGTGGGACCATCGCCATGAAGATCTGGGTCCTCTGGCCAGGAGAGGACCTTGGTCTTGATAATGCACTGGTGATGAGCTGAAGAGCAGGAGGTCTTATAAAGCCAGGCTGGGTTAGCGACACACTGCTGGAGAAGAGGTAAAGAACAAGCCAATACCTCATCTCTGCCTCCCCCTGAGGATGTTGCCAGTTTGTTGAGTCCCCTGGCATTTTGCTCACCCTTTCTGCCAGGTTTAAGAGGAGTTGGGTGCATGTGTTTCTTTGTCCAAGCCCTGTTCTCATCCCAGATGATGGGAGTTCATTGCTACAGTCAAGGTCAAAGGGGTTCTCATTTGCTTCTGATTTTTGCTTCATAAGGAGGAGCATGACTTTGGGTTGTGGGGGGACAGAAATACGTTTATAATTAAGTTGTCCTTCACTCTGGCATGGGAAAAGCAGACTGCAGGGGTCTACTCGGCAGCAGGCAGCTCTCGGCAATTACTTGCTTCATCCAAAGAAATCATGGGTCCTAAGATGACATTTTAGAGTAAGAGGGCAGGAGGAGGAAGACATCAAGGTGGTGTCCAACTGAAGGTATTGTTCTCTTTTCTCCAGGGCCATGTGAATGGCAAAACATTAATATTTGCTTTTCTATTTCCCTTTGGCCCCCATTGTTTGAGAGCTTAGTCCGGAGACAACTTTCCAGCTCACCTCTGTTTACTCTGACCGCTGGCGTTGCTCAGCCCTTTGCTGAGCCTTTCCCTTCCTTATATTGGCTCAGTGGGAAGGAAAGGCTTGCTAATTCTTCCCAACATGAGAAGATTTATTGTCCCTCTTGACCACCGTTCAAGAACAGCTGGTTTTGTTGTATTGTGGAGCTGTGTATTTTCTTTTTAAGAGCTCAGCATTACTTAAAAGGCAGGTCTAGCCCAAGCATGTCTGCCAAATCAAATGGTTGGCTTGATGTGAAACTCAGCCTAAGACTTTAAGCGGGAAGAGGTCCAACAACAGAGCAGGTCAAAAATCTCACTTGGCCCAGATGCCTGTTTCTCGGTTCAAGATTTCTGACAGCAAAACCACCATTTTTAGTAGTGACTGTGTGAACTTTTAGTGCATGGCCCCTTCAGAGAGCACTGCGTATTGTGCTTGCATTGAAATGAGCTAATCTCAACTCGAAACAGATTTTTATAAAAAAAAGACTTGCAGGGACCTTTTTTGACACATTAAGGATGTCAGCAAGAGGTTTTTATTCCTGCTCTTTCTTTTACACTCTGCCAACGCTGATCTTTGCGGGTGGTGCTTGAAGAGTTGATGGGATCTTCACAAGGAAGATACGCAGTGCTGCCTCTTACCTGTAGTTTTTGCCTCTTAAATCCCAGCAAGCTGGCAGCTTTTACAGGCTTATTAAGAATTGCTTCCAGTCTATCTGACTTGATTTTTACTCCCAGTTTGTCAGAGCAAGGGCATGGCAAGAGGTGCCAAAACACAGCTGGAGAAGACCTGCATCTTTCTGAGCCCCTCATGCACCTCTGCTGCCCCATGCCCCAAAAAGCAGGTACTTCCCCTCTGTCGGAGGCATGGGAAGCAGGCAATGGTGTCATTGGAGGTGCTGAGTGTTTTGCAGGGGGGCTGGAAATCCGAGCTCAGGCAGTGGTGGCCTATGCTCTTTCCCATGTGGACCTCCCTGTTCGCTTGCTGGTGGAGCACTGAAATGGCCAGGCAGGACTGCTTCTTGCGCAGCACCGCAGCTCACAGCCTGCCAGGCGACTCACAGCTTAATAAACACTGTGTCAGTTAGTGGATTAATTGCTGTATAAACACCAGGCGTGCCTGAAGGAGGCATGAATCTCAGGGCCCTTGCTTGCCCTCGGGAGAGGCTGGGCAGACATGCAGGCAGGGATCTGCCCCTGCAGTTTGCATCTGCTCCTCAGCTTTGCCCACCCCTGAACGTCAAGAGCATCGTCCCTCAAGGGCCAAAAGTGCTGCCTGCTGCAAAACAGCAGGAAATCTCCCAGTCCTGCAATGTGGAGCCAAACCTGCAGCACACACAGATTGCCATATTTGCACCACTGGCACCAAGAGAGTATCGCCTGTCATTCCAGTGCAGGGCATGTCCCAGTGCAGAAGTCCTGGTGTGTACCTCCCATTAGATCGAGGGAGGGCTGGGAAAGCAAAGAGGCATATCCTGCCCAAACTAAACACCACGTCTTTGTTCACTGCATGAATTAAGAACCACAATTACAAGTGCTCACGCGGTCAGGTTGGTTTGACCCTGCTTCCAGGAAAGGTCCTTGCTGGCATTTCTCACCAACTGGAAGTGATGAAAGCCTCCCTCCTTCCCCTCACCCAGGCCATGGCATCTGCCAGTCTTTTTGAAGCAATTAAATGCCTCTTTGCTCCTTCAGGTTGGCTTTATTGCTGCATGTCACTCCCCAACTGCGCAGCTTTCATGCCTCCTTAGGCCAGCGACAGGTTTGCTAAACACAGCCCCAGTTTTCTCCATCAGCAACAGACCCAGCCCCACCATGGAGATGTTAAACCTGGCAATGGGGGACCAAGGTGTGTGAGCAACAGGTTGGCGAGGAAGATAAGAGTGGCGTTCAAATGCAAAGTGGTGATGCTATTATTTGCTGCGTTAGCACCATGTGTGCCGTGAGCCTCGGCTGGCTCCAGGGTCCAGAAGCAACCCAATCCCAGCAGCAAGAGCAGCAGCTCAAAGCCCTCCATTCTGGGGGTGAATGGCCCTGAAAGGTGAATTTGGAGGCCTGGACAAAAGGCAGATGTCATTCATGGTATCCTGATCTACAACTTCTGCAGTACTGAAACTGTGAATTGTGCATTGAAAGACAGGTGAGATCACAGCAGAAAGGTAGGAACACAGCAGAAAGGTGGGAACACAGCAGAAGATGCTAACATGTAAGCAGGGAGAGACTGCTCCTTTTGCTTCACTCCGAATTCAGAGCCTACCCCAAATGCAGACATACACACTAGGTTCTGTGTCCGTGGTGAGGTATTTGAGGTGCAATCCTATTACTGAAGGTAAGACAGAATCCAACCCATTCATAGCACCTTTGTTAATTAAGACTAGCTTTAAGCCTTCTCGAATAAGGTGCCTAGTAATCTGGTGAAGGAGCCAGGCAACTGGTTTCTTTTCGATGTGACTGTATATCCAGAGCTTACTGGGAACCAGTGTCACCAGCAATCCAGGGCAGATGTTCCCTCATCACAGAGCAAGCCACACTGTGTGCTAAGTCTATCTGGATGAAGGCTTGAAATACCTGAGGTGTCTGCTTGAAACTCATGGTGAAATGAGGTGGGTGAAGATTTTTTCTGTGCGTGATGTGGATACAAATAGCCGGTGCTCACCTCCGCTGACCTCCTCGACTAGAAAGGCAGGTGACTGGCAGGCTTGTGTGCAAACATGCTGGGCTGGAACAAAAGGTTGCTGGAGTGAAGGAGAATCAAAGGCCGCCATCCTGAAGCCAACGGGGGACTTAGAGTAGGTCTTGCAGCCCTGATTTACTGCAGGCATCACTATGCTTGCTATTTTTCATTAAATCTAGCTCCTCGAGCTAAGTGGGAATCACAGCTTTTGTTAAAGGAGATTTCTGAGTCTCACACAGGAGGAAGAAAGCATAGAAGCCCTAGACTTGGAACAGAAAGCAAATAAAATTGTAATACTTTGGTTTGTATTAAGTATAGTTATATTTAAGCTCCTTGCATAATTTTGCAGTCATCTGAGAGCACTGAAAGCTCAGAGTTTGCAACAGCAAGTAGTACTGACACACTGCATGCAGAAATTGGCCTTTTGACTCTACGAGGATATTGAAGATGTTCTGGTAAATATTTACATTTTTAAATCTCCAGTGCTAATGAGAGCTGAGATTATTTAACTCACAAGAGTTTATTAAAATAAACTGTGCACTCGTTGCTTGCTTTCTGCATTTGCTATTTTTTTCCCTACTGTCCAGGTGCCAGGGAAGCTGGACTTTTATTGAGGTTAGATTTGCTGGAGTACTGCAGTTGCTGCTATCTGCCATAGTAGTTTGAAAGGACTTGGCCCTCAGGGGTAGATGTTATTCCAAAACGAGACAGCACCCTGATCTTTCTTGAAGCTGAAATTAGTTAACAATGGGAATCTTGAAATAGAAATTACTCTGTGGGTTATTTCTTCTCTGAAGCAGTTGTTTATTAGAAAAAGTTGTCTTTATTGTTAAAAGAAGGCAGTATGTGTGAGCTCTCTTGGCACCATTCCAGCTGATCTTCAAGGTCACGCATGGCTCCGCATGCTTCTTCTGCAGCCCATGGAAAGGCTCCTTTGGCCCCGTTCCTGCAGAACCAGCCTGTGGTCATGACCATTTGTGCATGGTGCAAAGGAGATGAAAAGTCATCACAGAGCCCTGGGGCTGTCTAATAAACGCTCCCGAGGCTGAATTGCACACACTCTGAGTGTGCAATGGCTTTTCAGGGGAAGGATTTGCATCCCTGAGCTGGTAATAAGCAACATTGACAGGTCTGTGCTCTTCCCCAGTTCTTGTAAACTTGCTTAGCAGTGATGAAGGTGTCCTATGATGCTCTTACTAGGGCTTGACTTGGTAATTCAGCTCTAACAGGAGCCTGGCTATGTCTGTGAGAAGTCTCCTATCCAAAGGAAAGGGTTCAGTGATTTTTTCTGCTTCCTTGAAGCAGAAAAGTTGAATTGAAAATTAAGCCCAGTCTGGTTCTGTGCAGTAGACTGTCTCAGAACGGTGCCTGCATTTTATGGGGTGGGTTGACCAAAAAGGAGCTGCAAGGGGTCAGGGAAGAGACTATTTTAAAAGCAAGCAGAGTTTTGTAAAAGCCTTGGAAGGCTTGGATTTCTGTGCAGAGCCAGGGACTGTTGCAACAACTGTCCCTGCTGCCAGGGCTCATTTTGCCCCTTGCACCGCAGGATTTGTGGGAGGGTAAAGCAAAGGCTGCATGCCCTGAGCTGGGAAAACCAAGGACAAATAATTGCAGAGCCTAGCAGTGAGGACAGAATAAATGAGCTATTTGAAAATCAAAGCGGGACTCAGCACTGCAGCTCCAACAATGCTGCCTGTGTCCTGGGATCAGGGAGCTGTGGGCTGTCTCATGCCTTGAGGTATCTTTGTCTGTGCTTTTTAATATCAGTCTTGCAAAGTTTGCAGCTTGTCTGGGCATATTCTCTCAGCACTGCTGTATTTAGGCTCTCAGCAGAGGCAAGAAGCCCTCAGTTCATCCTTAAGGGAAGAAAAGCATCACACTTTACTGTTTAACATGACTTTTCACTAACGATGGGCCCATAATAAGGGCAGTGCCACCAAATGAGCTTGTCTCTGGTTACTGCTGCTGAACCCTCAAACAAGCTGTAGGGGGAAAACATCACTAGCATTGCCCTGAATGGGGAATACCTAGGAAAAACCTATATTCTGGTCTCCTATGTCGAAAAACCAAATTGCTGCTGTCATGTGCCCCCACCAGCGTCAGGCTGTCTTGTAGCAAATGCTTGCCCATCTTTTCAAGTCTGTCAGCCAGTTTTGACTTTGATACAAACCATACTGGTTTTGATTTGTCACCAGACAGGGTGAGAAAGGAGGTGGGGGAAGACGTTCAGTTAAGCGTGGTGGGAATGAAGGTGGTGCGAAAAACGGGGAGAAAATCGTACCACTGCAGGGTGACCAGATGGAGGGTGAAGTGGTGTCATGAGACTCGTGGGCTGTGCCGCATTAATGATGTTAATAAGCAGGGAGGAATGATGAATGAATTATATCGAACTGATTGGGGTCAGCTGGGGACACCCGAGGGCAATGCTGCCCCACGCTTCCCCGCAATACCTGGGGACAGGTTGGGCTGTGAGCTGGTAACTTGCAGCTCCCTTCAGCAGCAGCTTGAACTGATGGAAGCATCAGTCTGGAGGGTTTTCTCTTCACAGCAGTGACTTTAATGTCTGCAACAGTGTAATGCTGAGCTCACCAATTCAGAGCAAAGCAACTCGGGAACCGCTTTGCAGTTACGAATTGAGTTCTGGGGAAATAGGTCCCTTCCCACCACCATTGCATTTTGAATCAGGGACCTCTTTTTCAGACTCTGGATAAACCCCCTGCCTGGCTGAAATGGCTATTAGCCTGCCCTGCACAGTGTAAAACAGGACAGTGAAAAGAAAACATAGCAGCCTCCGGAGGGGCTGGCCCCAAGACCTCTGGAAACACGATGCTCTCCTGAATTTTCTCAGGTGCAGGAGATGTTAGAGCAGGCTTTGAGCGATGTGCTCAGGTGTAAGGGGCTGAGCATCAGAGGGGAGGACTGTGTTTCCTCGCTGATGGGACATCCATGCAGCCAGGCGTCCCAAGCATGCGCTCCTCAGTGGCAGCCTGTGTGAACACTGAGGATGAGGCAGAGCCACCAGCCAGGCTGGGATCTGCTGTGCTGATGGCACTGGGGAGCAATGGGCACTGCTGGTGATCCCTTCCTTATGGAGCATCTAACCCAGGCTGGGTGCCCAGTGCTTTCAACACTCCTGTTTTCTCACCCTAGTGGGTGCTGAGGGTAATCAGCTCAGATGAGAGCAGGTAATGAGTTCCCATTGCTTGGTGGCAAGGCTTTAATTGCCAGCCCCAGGTCCCTGCCAGTGACATGCCCTTGCATGGCTCCAGGGCTGCTCCTCCGTTCAGACCACTGCTGAGGACATGCAGGACAGCCAAAGTGAAACCATGACTGATGCTGTCTTTGTTCCCTTTGTCCAGTCCCTATGTCTTATCTTCACAGCAGAGGATAGATTTCTTTAATGAACCCAAACTGGCCTCATATTCCCTGATATGATACCGATCACTCACCAACCCTGGAGCCTAGCTGTTCTCTGCTGAAGTCAGCTTTCTGCTCCAGCTGCCAGGCTGGGGAGAGCTGCGGTGCTTACTCACCACTTAATTAATCTCTGCTGCAGCCTGGGGAGCCCCCCAAGATGCACAGGTAGGGCTGCATGGCTCTCAGATTCATGTTGGCCTGCCAGGCTCTGCAAACAAGGTAGTACCTCTCTGGATTTTGTCATTTTTTCCAAAGAACCTCCCCCCATGTAGACATGTGAAAATGACTTCAAGGAAGCTGGGGCTTCCCAGAGAAAAATCAAAGGGGAAAAGCAGAAATGGAGCAGATGAATTCTTCCACGGTCCCAGGTCAATGGAGAGGAACTTGCAGATGTCATTCAAAGCATCATTAACTTCACTATTGATAAGACTGTCTACCAGTGATGGGGAGGATGGGGCTGGTACCAATGAAATGGAGCCCCACCCCTCTCAAGTGGGTCCACAAGTGTTACATCTGGCATCTGAGTGGCTCTCAGCACATCTAGGCTTATGCTGGGCAAGACACTGACAGCAAAAAGAGGGGGTCAAAGGCCCCTGAGAGCAGGTTGGGAATGCTGGCACAGGAGCTTCAGGGCTGTGTGAGATGCCTACCTGTGTGGTCACGGACAGCTGAAGTCCCAGTGAAGTATTTAGGAAGTCAGACTGCCAGGGAACAGGGCCAGATCTGGCAGCTTGAGCGGGTCAAGGATGCTGCAGCTCCATGCCCCAGACCCAGCCAGCAGCACAGCTGAGCCTGTGTCCCATGGGTTTTCCTTACTGATCTTTCTGAAAGAATTGGTTTTGGAGACTCAGAGACTTGCCTAAGATGTAGAAGATCCTGGTGGCACCAACAGAGATGCAGTCCAGTCGGCAGTGGAAGCTGGGGCACTGCTTCTCTCTGCCTCCCATCAGTCCTCAGTTTGCACTGTGCATCTTTCCGCTTAGTAACAAGAGGCATCTTCCTCCAACCCCTCAGGAGCAACTTAGACCCTGAATAAGGCAGGTGCCTGCAGAATTGAAAGGGGGAGGATCGGGAACACCACGCCACGGGGGCTGCACAAATGCTGGCAAGAGCTGTTGAAAAACAAGTGCCTGATTTGCGCTCTGCCGCTGTATCCGCTTGCACACACCTGCACTGGCACACAAAGGGACAAGGCTGCTTATCTGCAAGTGTAAAGCAGGCACATTTCAGGCTGTGAACTAGCAATTATCTCCAAGAGCCGAGTTATGTTCCCAGTCTCAACTCCAAGGAAAGCTTGGCCTGTATCCAATGCCTTCCCCCCTCCCTGTCCACAAAGAGCTCGGTGCTCTTGTGTTGCCAGGGGTCCATGGGATGTAGAGGACTGGATTAAGGAGAAATGAGCTGAACTTAATTGCAGCGATGGTAAAAGCTGCTGCCCAGATTACTGTGACCACCAGGAGCTTTAGGCCAGCTGGAGGTTGAGCAAAGCCACGGAGTGAATGAACTGCATCTCCCAATGCTTTTGTGTGACCTTTGAAGCAATGCACATGGCCACACTTAGACCTTCATCTTATTCTGTCTGGGGCTGATCCCTGCTGTCCCATGGTGTGTGGAAAGGGACCGTGGAGGGGAACGACCTTTAGGGTACCCTGGGGTGATCTGTGCCGAAAATAGTGCTGGGGAGATGCTGAGCTGCAGTAGCTCTGATTTTGGCTTGCGGGTTTTTGTAGGGCTAGCAAGAGGCATCTCCTTAGTCAAAGTTTTTAAGAGCTTGCCTAAAACCACAGGTGATCTGGATTCCCTAATAGCAAAGTACTCAGTGTGAGCTTTATAACTGACATGTTGTGTCTTTTAGTGCTGGGGGCATGCCGGGGCAAAGAGAATGAGAGCAAATCAGATGCAAGCCTCCTAGCTTTGGCTAAGCTCAGCCATTTGAGAGGAAGGATGGCACAGAGGTTAGCTAACATGCTGCTCTGGGATTTGGGCGACCCAGATCCTGCTCCCTGTGCTGCCATTAGCGATGATGGGGCACTCAGTGAGCACTTGTCCTGCATCTCCTTTTGGATACGTTGATCAGGGACACTGTTCAGGCCTCCTGCCATCCCTGTCATGTGTATCTGTTTCCACATTATGGCTATGAGGAGCCCAGTTCAGACACTTCCCAGACATCAGCTGTTGGATGCTACTGAAAGTCCCCGTGGGACCTGCAGTGGAGGACTCACAAAGCAGGCTTGCACCAAGACAAAAGAGTAGGGCTAGAGTTTTGAGTCTTCCCACATGCTCACCTAAAACCGTCACCCTGAGCCCAGGTGGACTTGAGGTGAACGTCAGCTTGGGCCTGCTCTCCAGCACCACTGTGGACATAGCATTCATCTCTGAGGAGACACAGCCTTTGCAGGACGGGGAGTGTGTGCTACCACCCAGAAGCAAGCAGGTGAAACACCCTCTTATTTACAAAGCTAACAAGGGAACTTCTTTCAGAAATGCTGTGAACAGAGCTAATGTGTTACGCATGGACATTGATGTGACTCGTCATGGCATCTTCCAACTTGTCTTAGCTGGGAGCACCCCCTTCCATCCCAGTTTCTGGAAGATTTGTATCCAGGTGTTGCTGTATCCCACCTTGCTGCGTGGCACTTGGTGCCATGCAGATCCTAACGTGCACCATGTGAAGCTGCAAACACTCTTCTTGATTGGCAAGGTCCATTTCTGCTCTGCATCTCAGGCCTACACTGAGTACCATTGGTGGACGTGCAAACTTCTGGGCAATGGGAAGAGGAAGCGGGGGCTGTTTGTCTTGTGTGTGGCTCATTTAACCAGGCAGCTCATGCACAACATTCAGTGAAAGTGGTGCCTTTTAATCCTCTGATCTCTGCCCCTGCCTTGAGCAGCTTTGCCATCTGTTCAGACACAATGTAAGGTGAAGACACATGTCTCAGGAAAGGCCCGTGTTTCTCCAAAGGTCCTCTCCTCTGTCTAGATCTACCAAGCAGCTGAGGGAAAGAAACTGTGCAGCACTTGTGACACTGAGTTATTTACCAATTGCAAAATTATTTCCTGGACTTGGAGTTGACCCTTTTAGGTAATCATCACATGTGAAATATAGCTTTTTTCGTCTTGGTTTCTCTAAAGAATTCGGTGCTTAAGTGGTTTTGTCCTTCAGTGTTGGACACCTAGTGTCCAGCTTTGCTGTCATCTTAAGGTGGAAGTCCTGTAGTTTTCTTTTTGGGTATTTCTTAGGTGGTTCTGCTTATTTGGAAGCATTACTGACTTGAGACAAAGAAAACTGAAGGTGCATTTCCACAGGTAAGCTGAAGCTGCAATGGCCCCAGAAACTTAAAAAAGTAAATCCTTAACTACAGGACAAGCTGCTCTAGGCAAGACTAATTGCAGAAGGTTTCTTGAACTTGGATCATGACAACAGCGCTTGGATCCTATGTTGCTTCTGCCATCAGCAGGTCTCAAAGCACTTTGCAAAGGAAATCAGTGTATTTTCCACTGATTAATGCAGGAGAGAGTGGCTGCTCAAAAAGCCAATGGAGAAGTGGACTTGATCTCGCATCTGCTGTGTCCCCAGGCTTGTGTGGGTAACAGCGTGGTGAGGATTTATTCTTCTCACTTTCAGCTTTGCACCTTCCTTGGGTTTGTATATGTGGTCATATCTGTGCATGCTCAACTGCCTGTGTGAGCCCACAAAGACAGGACACCTGCATTTTGTCACTGGAAATATTTGTGGAAATTCGCCCATCAGTAATGGAGGCAAGGGTGCAGTCTGGGTGAAATCTAACTGAAATACGGCCCTTTTTTATCTCGGGAATGAATCTTTTGGGGTTCAATAGTTTAAGCTGACATGCTATTAGTTTCAGACTCTCCTTAGCAAGGAGGAGTTGATGATAATTGTGCAAGGGCAGGTGATATTTGAAATAGGATCTGTGCTGTCTTTGTAACTGAATCTTGGCTGCTCGGGAAGCCTTGGCTGGCTGCTGAGTCCGTGCTGAATGGGTCTTGCAATACAAATATTTGCCTGTGGATAGATGCCTTATTATTAATTTAAAGTCTGACATAAATCATGAGCTCAGAAATGCAGACTTAAGCTTCATGGACAAAAATAGATGTGGCCTCTTGCATGGGGAGCCGTTCCGATTATGATTCCATAATTGGATCATGCTGAAATGGATACCTTAAATTTAGTTACAAAAGGCTAACAAGAAAAAAATGCCAACAATTTATCACAGCCATGGTGCTATATTTAAAGCTGTCAGCGTTTCCAGGATATGAAGTGATTATAAATCCTAGTGATTTGTAACCGGCTATAGGAATCTGCCTTCATGCTGACATTTAACATTCGAGTTCTCCACGCTGGAAGCCCTTGATTCAGAAACGTAATTAAGCCTCCACCTCCTTTCCAGTTTAGGAATAGCCCTGCTGCCGTTACTGGCTTAAATATAGGCATATACTTAACTTAAATGCACTGTTGAATCAAGGCCCAAAAGCTTAATTTATTTCTCTCAGTAATCAACACCTTGCTGATGATTTGGAGTTAGAGGTACCAAAATGCTGCTCTCACATTTCATTTAACTGAAATAAAGCACTGACCAGTCCTGTTTTGAGTCTGAGCTTGTGGCAGCTCATTAGCTAACAGATGAGAAGAGCAGCAGGCAAAAAACTGTTAAACGCAGTCCTCTATGAACCTTTCCCACGAATGGCTTGCAACAAGCCTTTAGAAAACGACACACAATAATCCATAGTTTAATATCTCTTAAATCCCCTGAGCCTGCTGGCATCGTCAGCCCAGTGCCATGCCTCCAAAAAAAGGTCTAAAAAACTTGGAAGTGGGCAGGCATAGAATGACTGTCCCAAGAAGGTTTCTTCCAGGTCTTCATTAGCTCATGCCCTCAAGCAAGGGTTTACCTTATTTTAAAAACTCATTTACAGCTTAATCTTGCAACCTCTAGTAATGTGGTGGTTCTCTTCTCACCAGTTTGGCTAAGGACTTTTCCATGGATAAAAGCAGTAGAATACCTGTTAATTTAAATTCAAATACGTCTGCCCTCGATTCTGCTGCTGGTTAAGATTTCAGAACAGATCCAGCCTTGATTTCCACAAGTGCCCCCCTTTCTTGGGTTACACCAAACCCAGGTCTGTACATCAGAGTAATTCTGAGCTGCCGGAACCAAGACCTGATGCCAACTGTCCATCCCTTCTTATCAAAGGCAGAAATGGAGCATTGGTGTCTCCTAAGAGGTTCCATTACTTGTTATTAAATAATATTTTTTACCTTTGCTTACTATGACCTCAGGTGAAGGAGATACTTTAGCTGCTCAAGAGCTGTACAATGGAAAGACGTTTGCTTGAATTACGATACAGATAATCCTGAAAGAGCCTGGCATTTGGAAAATCGGCCAAGAAATAAGGCAAGGAGCAATGCTTCTGCCTGTGGCTCTGCTTTCCTTTGTGTTTTCATTTCCTACCTTCATTCTTTTTCCCTTAAGTGTTGCCAAACCTCTGGAATGTACTTATTTATTAGCAGAGTAAAGAACAATAAGCAAAAAAAATGCAATAAAAAAGAAGTTACTTCTAAACCTCCTTTGCCAAGCATGTGAATCCTTCAGGAAACTAATATATGCCATAGCTCAGCAAATCACTGAAGAATGTGAGTTGTCCTCTTGGAGTAAACAGCACTCAGGAAGCCTGCTGAGATATGTGCTGGGGAAGCGGGGCCTCAAATCCTGCATCTCTACAGACGATGCTCCCATGATCATCTGGGGGTCCTACGCTGCCCTGCATGACCCATGCTTCAAGGGCTGCCTTTGTCAGCCCCTGCCACATCGTTTGCACTACACAGCCCCCAGGCTGGGTCTGCATTCACCTTGTGGGCTTGAACTCTGAGCTGATGGAAATGGGTTTTCGTGGCTGAGGAGCAGGAGTTCAGTCCCCATGTTTTAGCAGCTTCCAGATAGCACATAACTGCCACGTTTGCAGGTGACTTGTCTCAATCCCCCCATTATGCGACTCCTGTCTTGTAATGAAAGGTGTGCCTACCAAATTTTTTTTTGCAGCCCAAAAGTTCTTTGTTTGCTTGCTTCAAAGACAGGACAGCCAGGGTGCCCATGAAGGCTGAATTTCTTCCTGGAGGTCCAACCACGCTGAAGCCCATGCCTAGCAGTTGCTGGCATGAGGAAGGAGCTTGCTGCTCCTGGGTATCTCATTGCTATTGCATTGCAAGAGGTCGTGCAGAAGACTGGGTTGTCTGTAGGAGCCCCAGTCCAGCTGCAGATGAGATTCGCTTGATCTCAGAATGGATGCAAAGACTCCTTTGGTGTTGAGGGAATGGCTGTACTTGCTCCAGCACCTTGGGAAACGCTGCATCACCCAGAAACTGTGCACCCTGGTGCTCATATTCGTCCCCCAGTGGGACTGCAGCCAGACAAAGTGTTTTATTCCAGCAACAGCAGTTCCAGCATCCAGAGCTCGAGTGAGGTGTGCAGAGGGTGGATAACAAAAAGCCCGGGAGAGAGAAAGTGCAATACTCTTAAATGACTTCCATCTGTCTCTTCCTGTCGCCCACTGGAGGGATCAGATTTATGAAACCTCCGTCTTAGCAGAGGCTCATTGTAATGCCAGGTACCAGCTCTGCCACCAGCGAGCCACCAGGGATGGCAAGGAGTGAATGCCATCGCCCCTGTCCCCAGTCCTACTGCTGACGACACTTTGGGTGCCTGCCCAGGATGCTCTCAGTTACTTACAGTGTTTCTCTGCTTGCTGCCAGGCTTTCTGTGCAATAAAATTTACACCTCCCGAGAGAGGTTTTTCAGGAAAGGCTGCATGTCTGCATTCACGCCAAGGCAAAAATCCTCTTGCAGCGATGACTGAGCAGCGGGAAAGAGAGCGGTCAAAAATAGCCCAAGCTCAGCCCTGCTCTTACTGAAGCTGGAGAGAGTATCACCTTCCCCATCCTCTTGTCCAAGTTAGCTGGCATGTGCTGCTACCAGGCATCTCAGAGAGGTTTTGGAAGAGGGCCTTGCCTTCAGATAAACAGGAAGGAACCTGAGCTCACAGGATTTATGGATGAAAGGAGAGACAGACTGCCTCCCCCCGCCGATAGCTGAGATAATTCACTCTCTCCAGATAATTCAGCTCTTGTGGACCCTACTCCCACTTCAAGAGCCATTTCATGCTGTGTTGGCCAAGTGGGCTTCCCACCTGGTATTCACCACGGGAGTGGGGTTCAAGACTCTCCCCCCACCCCCAGGCATGCTGTTCCTGGCATTGCCTGGACAGATGTAGGTGCTGGGTGCTCTAGGAGGGGCGCAGAGAGCTGTAAAAGGCACTGTGCAGTCTTTCACTTGACTTTGTTGGCAGCCCACCTTTGTGAGGCTAATCGCATGCTTAAAGCAGCTTAGAGGGAATTAGTTTTCCTAGGAATTAGTTTCCAAGGGAAAGGTTTCAGCAATTAGTACTTCCCAAAGCTGGGTAACTGTTTGAGTGGAGGAAAATATAGTCTGCAGATGTGTGAGTTTACTTCCACGCTGGCTGGGGTTAACACCAAGGGGGCGTGGACCGTTTCGGAGGGAGCAAGAGGCACATTGGTGTGTGAGGAGAGAAAATCAGGCAGGGGATGGGCAGAGGTGGTGGTCTGCTCACCGATGGACAACTCCCCAGTGCTGCATGTGCCCTGGGTTGCTTTTCTCTGCTGCAAGTTTCTAACAGCAGGCAGGAGCAGGGGAGCCAGGCAGAGTTTAATTCCTCCCCTGCAGAAGCTGGTAGGTGATAGTTTGCACAACAAGTTCTCACTTGGAATCTTTATTTTAAATGGAAAACTGTGGTCTCAGCTAAACCTAGCTGAAATTGAAAGTGTCTGCAAGGTTTTTTTTGTCTAGCAACAGGCACAAGTATTAATGGAGGAGAAAGGGAGCCAAACCAGCAAATTGCGAGTGCCCTGAAGTAAAAAGTGTTCTCGTTCTCCAGCCCAAACCTAAAACACATCAGCAGAAAAATGAATGATAGCATTTAACGGGAACTGTAGCCTTATATTTCTACTTTCCTTATAGCCCTAAAGCCCCAGCAGACCATGTCTCCCATGCCATGTCTCGACCATGATGTTCAGCTTCTCCTTGCAGGGAGTAAGGTTGTCTGCTGCCATTGTATGTTGTGCAACTACGTGCAGTACTGTCGCCCAAGAAAGATGCTGGGTCTCTGGAGGAGAGCAGGACTGTGGCACATTGCAGTGGGGTGGTATGAACTGAACTACCTCCCTTCTCAGGCTTTGGAGCCCTGATACAGCAGAGAGGGAGGTGGACATGTTTGCAGCAGCAGCATCCTTGCTGTACCTCCCCCCAGGTCCTGCCACCAGCACAGAGGGCCACCCTACGGACAACTGAAGAGTCAAGAGGATGGTGGGGAGCAAACCCAGCAAGTATCAAAGCAGACTTTAAAAGGCTCATGTCTGGAATAAGACTGAATGGAGGATAGAAAGGCCTCAATGGTGCCCTTCGCTCAGCCGGTGCTCTCATGACATCCTGTATCTTGCTGCTGCTGGGGCCATGTGTTCCCTGGGATTTTCTGCTCCAGGGAGTCCTCTCATCTTGAAATAGTCCCTCTCCCTGCTCTCTTGCAATTTTCACCAAGATCAGCCCTTACAAACTGAGCACATATTTCTTAGTGGATATTACACATCTGCCCCAAATATCAACAATTTGCAGTTGACAGACACTCCACAGTGAAATTAATTTTCTTTGACATCTCTCTTGCAAAAAACCAAAAGCAACAGCTTCCCTTCCCCCTACACTCCTGACTTGCTGGCTCCTTTTGAAATCTCAGATTGCCAGCATGACTCATACAAGGTGCCAATAGCAAACAGAGGAGGGGATTGCTTTTGATGTTTCAGTCAAATTTATGTTCCTAATAATCATTCCTTGGACAGAGTAAAGAAGACTTAGTCAAGCAGACATCCCAACTGCAGGGTTAATAGCTGCAAGGAATGTTTTCCTCCTTCTACTAAAACATCAAGTGTTTAGTTAATGGCAAACATTAATAAAGTCATTACGCAGAGATGGCAAGTACCACTCATGGGTTTGAACCAGCGGGACAGGCTGTTACTTCTTATGGGAAACAGTTTAATGGCTACAATATTCAGTTGTGTCACTGAATGCAGCGTTGCACACGTGCACGCAGGCATGAAACCCTGCCACGTGGGCTCAGCCCAGGCAGGGGACCACGCTTAGCCTGGATAGCCATCATCCTTGGTCAGCAAGGCCAGCACAGTGGCTTCACACATACCACAGGGTGCTCATGCCTTGTGCTAAGGGAACTGTAAAATGTAAATATGTGCTATGATCTGATTTTTATCCCCCAAACCATCTAAATAATGCAGAATCGCACCACAGCCACCCAGAGTGAGGAGATCAGGCTGAACTTACAGTGGAGAAGGAACAAGCCAAGTGGCTGATACCCTCTGGGGAGTTATGAAACCTTCTTCTAGAAGGGTCTTTCTACCATAAAAATAGCGTTCAGGATCCTCTTTCAAAGTGAGGTTGCTTGGCGCTGCTTTGGCTATCTCCACAAAGCTCTGTGGGCTCCAGCCCATAGAGACTTCAGAGCTGAGCTTTGAAGTTGTCCACCCTCTTCCCATGTGCCTGCTCTCACTTTGACCTTCCTTACACAAAAATAGCTCCTTTCAGTCACAGAAAATATCAAAGGTGTCAGACAATGGCTGGATCCTTGTTCTCACTGAAGTCGATGGGAACTCTGCCATGGTCTGGAGGAGAACGTGATCAGACCAGCAGGGCCCTATGACAGACCTCTTGCCTGAGGAGCATTAGGGCTGCTGACAATAAACTGTGCTGACTCAGGAGATTAGCAATAGGATGGTGGGGGACCCCTTTCATCTTGAGGACACATGGGCAAATCCAGCCTGCATTTGGTGGCCTGTGGTACAGGAGCTGTAAGCCAGTTCCTAGCACATAGAGGTTACAGTAGAGCATTGGATCTCCAAAACTAGTGTTAATGAGCTGGCCAGAGCCAGAGCTGCAGCAACAAGGCTGTCCCAACCTACAGGCTCTACACCACCCAACCCACAGGTCCTACACCTTCCCAACCTACGTGCCCTTCCCCATCCAAACGACAGGTCCTATACCATCCCAACCTACAGGTCCTTCTCCATCCAACCCACAAGTCCCACACCCATCACTAGAGTCACACAAGTGTTGTCAGCTCACATGACTTTGCTGTGTGCCTAACCCTACCTGATGTTTACTGAAAGCCCTAGATTCCAGAGTCATTTGAATAGGAAACAATATCCATTCTTATTTTTTAAAGTCTTAAAGTATTTTTGAGAAATTGCTGTCATATTGGAAACACTACCTCCTCATAGTGAGACAGATACTGTGAAAGCCCACCATATCCAAAATTTTTACCAGGTTTTTTTGGGGGGTTGAGTGTTTTTTTTATTTGCTGGGTTAAAAAAAGATATTAGGTCTCCTCACAGACCTTACCTTACCCATGACCTTGGACTATCACACCCACAACAGCTCTGCCATTAGAAAAAAATGGTCTTTTGAGCCTGTGGCTGGAAATACCGCTCCCAATCTAACTGCCAATTTCTCTGCTGGAGCTCAGGCTCCATCAGAAGAAACTTGCAATGGTGTTTCAGTTCACAACCCGCTCCACAGGCAACACAGTTCAACATTAGAGGCGATGAGACAAAAATAAATGAAGGAAGCTAGACATGGGAACATAATCAAAAGCATCAAGCCTTTTAAGATAGCGTCTGTCCTAATATTTATAGAGTCCTTCCAAAGCCAAGTGACTTCTTCTGGACTTCAGAGACTCAGTGCTGCTCTGTTCTTGTTTATGGCCCCGGTGCCAAAGAAAATTGAGGGGCTGATAAACACCACGCACCCTGCCATGCTCTGTCAATGGACGCCTTCCTTGGAATTAAGTGCCTGAACAACATAAAAGTATTTTCATTCTGCTTTATGTTCTCATCTGTCTCCTGAACAATTATTTTCAGATTTATACAGGAACATGAACTCAGTAGGACTTGGGAGGTTTTTTTCCTGCTTTTCCATCAAGCTACCGTGCCAGCCCATGTGCAGAGTGTCTTGCTCTGGCACAGCGTTATCCTGATGTGTTCATCTTGTAGTTGTCCCTCAGGTGGGAACTCACTCATCTGAATTCAGAGCAAGCTCCAGCTGACCAAGGAATGGCTCCCCTCAGAAAAGCAGACTTATTTAAAGGGAGCTTTCACTGTAGCCTCTTGATGTTCAGTCTCATTGGGTGTCTGGAGCCTAATTAGAGAAGGGAATTGTGAACTGGGAGCAGGAAGTTGGCAGGACTCACAAATACGGGTTCACCCCAGGGTTGCAATCTTCTGGATTGCTGCTGCATCAGCGAGGTGATTAGTGGCTCCAATCCCACTGGTTGGCTACAGTGGAATAGAAGCCCTCTAATTGTGTGTTAATTAGAGCTAATTGCTCACCGGGAAGGAACTCAGGCCTTCCTAGCTGATGGTGGAAAGCAGCAATAGCGGAGCACTCCTGGCTGAAGGAGGAGCCCCCCAAGGCAGGGCTCCTGTGAAGGGTGATGCTTGGCAGGAGGCAGGGAAGGGCTGCCCAGCTCACCTTCCTTCTCCGGCACCTGGACCGGGTCTAACCCTGCACAGATCCGGCTTGTCTGGGTCTGTGCTCCGCTCCCAGGCTGCCCTCCTTCGGCTCGTCCCGTCCCCTGTCAGCATCCCAATGGCAGCAAGCGGTTTCCAAGGGCTGTGCTGGAGAAGCAGCATTGCCAGAGGCAGGACCCATGGAGAGGGCCAAAGGCCAGGGTTGGGCAGCTGTGGACAGCAGGAACAGCCTCTCTCCCGCTAGCACCCCTGCTCCTAAATTGAAGACATTCAGAGCTAGTGCTGCTCTGTGTCTGCAAGAGCCCTGCTGCTCAACCGAGCCTTGTTGGGAATGGAGTGTACAGACTTCCTCCTGCTTCAGACCTCTGCATCACAGGAGAATTTCCCCCAGATCCTTTTTCCTTGCAAGAATTTCAGGCCAATATCAGCTTGAGGCTTTGCAAGTGACATGGAGGGAAAGAGAGGCTGGGGGAAGGCAGTGGGAGCTGGGATATGTGGTGGGAAGGGAGGACAGACGTGCACCCAGCAGATGCCTGGCACCGAATTGCATGAAGCAACTGCAAGCAGGAGTGGAGCTGGGCTGTGAGTTCGGAAGAGAAAGGGAACATACCCAGCAGAACCGACAGCCTGAAAGCAAGCAGTGGCTCAGGATAAACGTGTGGGGTCGGGGTTTGGTTCTTGTGGGTTTGTTGTTGCAGGGAGGAATGCGAGCAATTTCTTGGCACTGTTTCTCCCCAGGATATTAGCATTATAAAGGGAGTCGCTGAGAAGCGATAGTTCAAATAGCCATTGCTGGCTCCAGTCACCATCTCCAGGGGTCTTGGGTCTGCTCTGTCCTTTTCCAGTTACTATAGTCTAAGGATGATTTGATCACTCCGCACTTTTCACATACAAAGCCCCCCAAAACAGCTGGGGAGGACGGCTGGCAGGAGCAGGCAGGATAACATCCCCATTCAGCATCGCAAAACCTCCTGCTCGCCCTTTCTCTGCAGGAGGCGTGCAACCTGAAGCCTGCAGGAAAGAGTCTCTTGGCAAGGACAAAACAACAGATCGATGCTTTCTTTCCTTTCCTGACGCGTATAAAGGGATCCCAAATGGGTCTTTGTGTCTCTTCTGGCTCTAGTTCACACTAGGTATTTAAGCTTAATGAGCCTGTGATCATATCCAGGGCACTCAGGGATGGACAAATAATCTAAACCCCAAGCACAGGTATTTTTAAGGCACAAATGTGGATGGAGTCCAGGGGGATATCTCCCCCTGTGGAAAGTTTGGACCCTGACAACTGGATGGTTTTGGGGGGAAAAAACCCTCTGTACCTCCTTTTACAGCAAGCTGTAAAACTTTACTGCTTGTCAAGCAACCTCAGTACCTGTCCCTCATGGGAAAAGGAGCTTTACTGTCATTACAGCAGATTCACCCCAGAATTTAAGGGCTTGAGTGATGCTGGGCACAAATTCATGCCCTCAGTCATTTTTAGCAGCACCTTGGAAAAGACTTCTTGTCCCTCCCATCGCAGTCATACAAATGCCGGCTGCTCTGGGAAATCACATTGCAATCAAAATGGAGTTGGAAGAATGGTTGTTCATGATCTCCCTCCCCCTCAGGGACATCACTTCCAATCCAGATTAGATTAAATTGAACCAAAAAGCATCCAGATTGCGCAGTTGTAAAGCAGCCAAGAATTAATGAGTTTTCATGATCCCAGGCCCTCAGTGCAATCTCTTTTGCATTCCTCTGGCTGCCCACATGCATTGAACAATGAATGCGCCCCGTTTCAGGGACCATCAGGAGACAAGCAAATGTTTATAAACTGAAAATGACCCTTCGGGGGATTGGAAAGGCATTTTGTCCTCACTAGGAAAGACTGCCTAGCAGAAACGGAAGCTGGCAGCCCCTATCATGCTGTGCGGGTTCCTGCAACGAGGATGGAGATGGAGCAGCTACATCCCTCTCCAAGCCTAATCCAGTGGGATAAGCATTTTTAAGCATTGAATTAATTGCTTAAAAACTGACACTTTGGTTTTTGCATTTACTGTTAGCTCAGAAGCGTGGAGAACCTCAATCATGAAGAGCCATGTGGAGGTTGTGTTTCAACAGACACACAGCCAGGGTTTAGAAGTAAGACTTCGAAAGCATGGCACATGCCAAGCTTGCTGAGAGGGCAGGGCAGTGCTGGGACCTGCTCAGGAATAGGGAAGGACAAGGACGATGAACAACTGAGCAAATCTTACCCCCTCGACTGCCGAGCAAGCCCACAGCCCTCACTGGGTGTGCAGATGTTGGAACAACAGGGAAATGAAATGGCCACCAGCATCGCCATGTTGGCTTTGCTGGGCTGCCAGTTCTGGCTCCTCCACCAGTGCTGCAAATGGGAAGCAGCCCTCCAGGCATCTCTGACTCTGACAACGTCTAACTGCTTCCAAGTACAAGCGAACCCTTCATCAGCAGCATGCTCCGGTTCTGGGCTGGAACAAGAAATCCTCTCTGTCTGGGGGATGTTTGGACAATTTGTTTCTCAGGCAGATGGGCAGGTTGGGTTTTGATGCAGACAGCTGGCAAAACTCGTGCGTGCCAATGCGTGAGCTCCGGAGGAATGAGCATCACTGCAAATCATTGCCAGGAGCAGTGTTTCCATTCAACCCGGCAGAGCAGACCTGGACGTTGGCTTAGGCAAATCTCCCACTCTGCATCTGGCGCAGTCACCCCAGATGATGACCTCGAGCCTGGCCATCAGAAGCCACATTTGCTCAGGCCTCCATCAACCACATCAGTACGGAGGAAGGCTGTGCAGAAGTGCTATCTGCAGCTCCTGGACTGTGCTGGGCACAATCCCCAGCAGGGCTGGCCAGCATCTCTGGGCCATGTTCCCCACCCTGCACAGCTCCTGCTCCAGCAAGGTGGGTGCTACATCAGGGTACACCTTCAGCTGTAGCTGCAGGACAACCACAGCTTCTCCCCCTAAGGCCACAAAGTTTTGGAGCCATGTTGCCCTGGAGGAAAGGGAAACCCCCCTGATTTTCTTGTTACCTTCCTTCTTGGCTGCAGGTGGTGCTTCATCCACATTCCACCTAAACTGGTGGAGGAAGAGCACCTAGCTGCATCCTTTGCGCAAAGATGCCTTTAAATCCATGGAGCTGCCATTCCTGTTCCTTGTTTGCTTCATGAACTTGGCTGGAACCCCGCTTCCCTTTGGTATGCTCCCCAGCTTTGTTTCCAGCCCTGCATGGAGGAAAGGAGATCCAGAGCTATTGCATGGGTTGTCCAAGTCCCATGGCCCTGAAGGTACCATTGCAGCAGGTAGACGAGAGCCATGCATGGAACTGTGATAGCTGGGTGGTGCCCAGGGCAGTGCTGCTGGGAGAGGAGCCAGCATGTCCTTTCCCAGCAGCAAGAGCAGCCCTGGAGCTTTCTGTCTTCCATGGAGGGCAGGGATGAAGAAAGAGGTGACTTTGAGCTTTGAGATGCTGGCACAGTCCGCACCGCGGCCACCCCTGAAGCACCTCCTACTAAATCCTCACCCACCTTCTGCAGATCCACAGCTGTCCATCTGCTCCCCATGGGTGGAAGTGAGGCTGAAATGGCCAGGAATAAAACAAAGCTGGTGCAACTGAGAGCAGGCTGTGGCCACCAGCAGGGTTAGGGTCTGAGGGGACGCTGAAAGCCCTTGGGGTGATGAATGAGCCTACGGGTATGAGCAGAGGATGCAGCCTCCAGTAAATAGGTGCCGAAGAAGATCCACAAGATGTCAGGTCTTTCCTCGTGGTGTCACATAATAAATGTGTTGTCCTCCTTGCAGGACCTCCCTGTTTCCCAGAAGCAGGAGAAAGCAGTGGCTGCAGGACAGCCACCCCTGAGAGGTCACCGCTCCTTGTCTGCATGCTCAGATGCCCCAGCCCTCCATCCAGAGCCAGGAGAAGAGACACAGCAGCACCCAAGGGTGCGGCAAGGCACCTGGCAGGGTTGGGATGGGGGGCCCTGGAGGAACGGGGCTTATTCTGGAGCAGGAATAAGCAGCCACATGGTGTGGTCCGGGTTGGAATAAATGGATCGCTCCACTGGTAAATATCATGCATGGGGGGAAGAGGGTGTGAATAAGATTTGCTCCTCTAAGAGGCTTAGAGCGGCTTTGGAAAAGCCTGTCCAGTGCGTGAACACTTACTCCTTCATAAGATACTGTGCTCTCCTTCGGGGATGCACTGTGTGTGCTGGGCCCTCCTCCCAGCTTGGCTCCTGCCTAAGGGAAGACTTTGGGGTGGCTGAAGGGACAGAGCAGGACCATGCCACCTTTCTAACTTAAAAAGGTTCATTTTCAAAATAGGGGATTAGGCAAACAGGTTTTGTGCAGAGTAGCCCTCTGACATTACTTACGTTTATTGGCAAATTAGGACTGCCTCATGACCTCTTTCCCTGTATTTTGTAAAATAGGTTGAGTTTCTTGGGCCTGATATCTCCTGAAAGACCAAGAAAGTGTAGGTGACTTGCTGGAGCTTTGCAGCAGCCACAGATGACAGACACAGAGAGGGTGATCTGAGCCACTGCGTGCAGCAGCTTGGTCCAGCGACCTTGACGGAGACTTGTATCACACGACCATTGCTGTCAGCATCCCCTTCCATGAAAAGGCTGACTACAGCTTTGCTGGCAGACCAAAGCGTTGCTGATTTCTCAAAGTGGCCAAAAATGTGGCAAATTCAGTTTCCCCAGGCCACACTTCAAAAAAAATGGGTAAAAACCTGTAAAGTTTGATACAGTCGATAAATGATATAACAGGCTTGTCCAACAAAGAGCAAGTAGCTTTATGGATAGTGACGTGAATGTTAATAGTAAATTAGTTAGAAAGTCTAGTGAAGCATGACACTAATCAGGAAAGGTGATCGCATCTACACTTTAAAGTATGTGATTGCCCCTGAATCACCCGAACTTGCTGCTCGGCAACGGCTGGTGCAGCAGACCCTGCAGTGGGAGGAAGGCTGCTCATTGCTAAGGGGACATTGTGAGTTTGACGGCTCCGCTGACTGTCTCTTGAGATCGTTTTGCAAAACCCTGGGACTAATGAAAATGCCACTCAAGCAAGATGCGGTGTTTAGGGATGTAAAATATGGAGCTGAATTGCTTTTTCAGGACTGAGTGAAGGTCAAGAGTCTGAAAGTGAGTGGCCCAGAGCTGGTACAGGCACCTGAAAGCCCATCGTGACTTTTGCCAGGTCTGGAAGGGGCATCTCATTCTCTTCTGCCGAAGGAGGGTCACAGCTCCTTTCTGGGGCTGGGCAAATCCACCAGGAGACATGAATCTGCTGTCCTGGTGGTCCAGCCTGTCCCAGAGGTCTTGGACTCAATGGCTGAGATCCTGGAGAGTGACCAGTGACCCCGAGAAGCAAAAGTCCTGTTCTCTGTTGTTGGATTTGGTGGGGGAGAGGGAGGGGTTAATATGCTTTAAAGTAAGTGTGTATATAAACATACATACACAGTTCAAAAAATATATAATATACATATCTATATATATAAAAAAATTATATTTGTATAACAACTAACCATTTATATATGTTTCAATGAGCATCTTCTAAAAGCTCATGAGCTCTCGCTGTACTAATTACAAAATGGGCCAGGCCTAAACTTTCCTTTCCTATTATCCATGTTCCTCCTGCTGATTTTGAGTAAGTCAGACTTGACTATTTTTATGCAGTCTGAAGCAAATAAAGAAAATAACAGTGAAGTTAAATGTGCCATTAATCTGTAGGCAAACTGGCAAGCTTCCGACTCTGCAAATGATTTACTGGCATCTTTAATGAAGTCTGCATGGGTGAATTATGGACAGCAAAACTGGGAACGGCATTTGGTGTTGAAGAGGAGAATAAGGATAGAGTATTTTTTTAGCCATTTTCCTATCAGATTTATGCTTTTCTGAAGTTTTATGATGCTTGGAGATAACTCCTGATATACTTTTAAAATGGTGTTTTCATCCCAAATTAAGATTGTATTGTAAAAATGTCTGCAACAACCTATCTCATCACAGCTGCTACAACACCCATGTTGCTTTTGCCACTACCACAGCACTAAGTTATTCATCTGGGGTGAGCTGGGAGGGATGCAGGCTTTTCATATCACTGGTGCGGTCCTACCTGAAGTTTTTCATTTTTCTGAAAAGCTGAGATGTGCAAAAAGAGCCACCTGCCTCTGCTCAGGCAGGAGAGCCGTCTGCGGGGAACCAAATGATTTAGCTTACATTTTTAATTCTTTTAAGTATCTTCTGCTAAATAGTGAATGTACACGACACCTCCTTCGTGCTCGGTTGTGGCTTTCACGAGGCGTGAAGACGAAGCCATCAAGCAAAACTGAACAGTTTGTCATACAAATGTTTATCTGCCACCTCCTGCCCGCTCCCTGTCCTCAGAGCAGAAAAAAGGGCTTTGGGCTCAAATCAAAAGGGTTGGTGGAGTTGGGTCCAAATGGGCCTGATGCCTTGACCAGGCTGTGGCTCCAAGGGAAGGTCCTTGAGCTTGGGTTGATGATGCATCTCTGGAGCCCATCAGGGGAGACAGAGAAATGCAGCTGGACCTGCTCAGGGACAATGGCTTGGGCTCCAGCAATGCCTGCCTGTTGGTGGTGCCTTAAAGCTGTGTGTCGAGTTGAGTTTCCCAAGGCCGCAAGTTGAATTTCTCATGGCTTCCCCCAAAAAATATTAGCCTCCATCAGTAGCATTGAAGCCGATTTGGGAAGACCCTTGCCAGTTCCCCCATCAGGATGAAAGCCAGCAGGCAGGCTCCCTCTGCACTGGGTGCGTGGCTGCTGCCAGCGTCTGTCCTCGCTGGAAGGAGCTTTGCACTTTGCTGAGAAACCATCAGCCTCAATCTGCAAGTCCCCCTGCGCTTTCATTGGGTCAGAAATCACAACAAACAGCCTGAAGGTTTTAGGAGTCCCAGCATCCTCTGAGGAGGCTGCCCACCACTCCCCCAGCATCCAGCTCCCACCATCCAAGCATAAGACACAGCCTTGTAGCGTTAAAGGCTGTGATCAAAGCGATTCAGTAAATCCATGCTTTCCTGTTTGTCCCAGCTCCTGATGAGTACGAGAGCTGCTGTGACCAGATAGGAGCGGGGAACGTGCTCTCAGGGAGGTGAAAGCCTTTTGAACTGAGGACAGCATGGCATGAAAAGCACATCTGCGTTTCCCCAGCCCTCCCACCTCCTGAAAATCCTTTGGGGTGGGAAAACCTCACTCAACCCAAAAGCTTGGCTGTAAGAAAGGAGTCGAGGAGTAACACTTGGACACTCAGAGCTCTGTGTCAGCATAACCTTGGCTATTCTCAAAGCCCAGGAAGAAACAACTCCTACAAAAGCAGTAGCGCTGGTTCTGTTGGTTCAGCTCAGTTTGCACACGAGTGTTTGGTGTATGGCTGCCTTGGGTCTGCTTATGATTTTTAGGGCTGTGTTTCTGTGCCAGCCGAAACCCTGGACGAGATATACCAGCATCATACGCCCGATGCAGCTACACCCAGCCTCTCTGTCCTGTCTCTCCCTGCATTGTCCTCTAAGCTCCAGAGGGTGTTGTGGGCTAAACCATCCCTTTCTACCTGGGAGAACGCTTTAGGATCCAGGTTACACTGTTTCCAGCCTTTTCATTACTGGTTTGCATTTGCCCAGCCAGCCAGAGCCAAATCCAGCCCAGCCGACCCCAGGGAGCTTCAGCCAGGGGTGAGTTTGGCCCAAGATGTTTCTATCACAAAGCTGTCAAAAGCAATTTCCTCTGATCGGACTGACTTGAAATCCCAGTGGAGGCAATTCATCTACTGCTGGATGCTGGATATAATGGCAAATAAATATCAGAGGGAGGAAAGCCTGGCTAGAGATGAGAAGTCTTGTCCTGTGATGAGAGGTTATGAACCTTTCTTATCTTATCTGTTTGGGTTTCATAACGACAAGTTTGACATGTCAGCAGTGGCTCGAGCCAAGCAGCCTGTCCCTGAGCCTCTGCTGGGTGCTGGGGTGCCCCGGGGGTGGCAGACCAACCGAAGGCTGGGGATGCTGTGGGGGGACAGCCAGCCCTGCCCCCCCCAGGTTTGCAGTGCAGGCTGGGGATGGGGCAGCCCCACCGCAGGGCAACCACGTGATGCTGCGTGGCAGGACTCGTGTCTCTTCCAGGATCAAAGACGTGATCTTTGCGTCCCTGGGGCTGACTGCTGGCAGAGCAATGTGTTTTCTCATGCCCTGGATGGGGGGGTGGCGGTTGAAGGACGAGACGGGGAGGGAATGTGCCAGCATTAAAGCCATGGTGGATTTAACAGCAGATACTTCATCTGCTGCTAACATGCAAGCAAATGCCTGTGGGAATGTGCCAGCCCTGGCCAAGGTCCTTCCTACAGAGCTCTTGCCCGTATGCCCATGCTGACTGCTGTTTTGGGGTGCAGCGGTGGGATACACTGGTGTGGGAGCTGGCAGCGGAACAGCTTCGTTCCCTTCACCTCCTGCTCATGTTGTCCTTAACAGTGGTACCTCCACTTGTCAGAGCCCCAGGACCCCTCTGAGGGCCACCTGTGACCACTGCTCCGAGCATATGGTTCATCTCCATGCCATGCAAGACCCCACCACCTTCAACCCATCCCACTGCTCTGGAAACGGGGTGATTTTTTTCCTATTTGCACACAGTAGCTGCTACACATCTGCTGAGTGAATTAACCCATGGGAGTGAACCCATTCCACCAAGCTCCCACGGGAAATCGGTGGCAGAACCAGGACCAGCCACCCCGTCCCCTGACTCCCGTCCCTGCACCGCCTTGCTGGGAGACAGCATTGCAGCAGGGAAGAGGAAATGCTGGGGCTTAAGTGATTTAGCTTGGTGAGCAAGTGAAATCTACTTATATGGGCTAATTGATAGCAAATGATTCCTTAATTAGAAATTATAGAATTGCCCCCAAACTTACGAGGAGGAGGAGGACCAATGCATTGAGGAGCTGAGGAGTATTTTTTGTGGCTGCTGTTGATTTTCCTTCAGAGATGCTCTTCCCAATTAACTTTTCATGACATAAATTTTTTTGCCTTAATATATCCAGTTAGAAGCATTTTCAGATACATTATTTAAGGCCTGAAAATAAATATTGGATGCCCAGGCTATGCTTTGTGAAAGCTCAGAGCGGCTTGCCTTCTCACTCAATTATTGATCGTGCTTTCCGCTGCATTGGAGACCCTCCTGCATGCATAGGGGAAAATCCTGGCCTGTTTATTTGCTCCTTCTATTTCTCAAAGTCTCTAAAAACTCATCCAGCAATGGATTTGGGATGTTTACCACAGCAGAGAATTTATTTCCAATGCTAAGGCCCCATCAGGGGGCTGCCAACCCCAGGAATTTCTCACCACAGGCACTAAGGATGGTCTGATTTATTTTTATTAAAAGAGGAAACGCCAGTGATGGCACAACACATTTCAACCACCACCAGGAAAGGTGAGCATTGCACACTTGCTAGTTGGATGAGCACAGAGGAGCTACCAAAGCCTGGCTTCTTCAGCAGCTGAGACTGACTGCAGGGTCTGATGGATGCTTTTCTCACATTAGTGACTTTTATGTCTCTCTCGATGTGGGCTTTCTGATTTTTAATAAGGTATGAGCATCTCATGTAGTTTTTTCCTCGCTGAGACATTTACAGGTTCTTTCTGCTCAATGCAGATGTTATTCAATATAAAATTTTGCCAGGATATATTTATCCTTGGAATTGCCATGCTTGTGTTAGATTTGATTGCAATTAGCCCCGGAGGCTCCTCAGGGAGGACAGCAGCCCGCCAGCCAGTGTGGTGGCTTGGACCTCATCTTCTGCAAGCATCAGGAGAGAGGAGCATTGAAAGCTCGTAGCGGTTGAGTATCCACGAGTTATGAGAGCCAGGGGAAGGAATTGCATAAACTTCACCTTTGGAAGATTGCAAATGGGTTCACAGGGATATTTGGGGTATGTGGTCCCTGGGCCAGCAGGCTTTCAACCCCTGCGAGATGCCAGCACCCAAGAAGTGCTCGCCCTTGGCTTTGTGTCAGGAGATCTGCCAAAAATTTGCCAGTGGAAAATCGCTTAGCCTGGCTGTCTTGCTTTGCAGCCGGAGTCTCAACAGAAATGGCGTGTCCATGGGGAAGTTTTCTGCACCCTGTGAAACAGAGACCCACAGAACGCTGCTCTGACGAATGCTTTTTGAGCAATGGGAGCCCCAGCATCACCCAAGATGGGTCTGAGCATTGTCAGAGGCAAAAATATCGTGGGACCTGTTTCAGAAGCATTGCACAGGGGAATTCACTCTGCATCCCTGCTCCTTCCTGCATGGCAAATTGGAGCCACAGAGCTTGAAAACGCTGCAGACTCACGGCCCTAATTAATATTGCAAACAAGCTGGCAATGGGACGCCACCAGACAGGCCTGACCATCAGCAGGTCTGCAAAGTCCTCAACATGCTAAGGCTGGAGGTCGAAGCCAGCGGGAATTTCACCACTGACTTCAAAGAAACCAACATTTTGCCCCAAAGCCCTGCTTCTCCCGTCTGCTGCTCGCCTGCGACGCCAGCCCCAGCATGGACCTCGGCACGAATGGACCACATGAGCCCTGAGTCCTTTCCTCCCGATGCACACCATGACATAACCAGCCTGATCAATGCTGCCTCCGTCTGCTTTAACAACCTCCAGCCCCAATTCTTCTGCTTTTTAAAATGGGTATAATGTCATTCACGCCGGTGGCAATTCCTCTGATGGATGCTAAGAGGGGAGCTCAGCTTTTGGGCTGGCGTTGCCCGATTGCCACCATTATTGCGGTGAAGGTTACGGTTTCTTAACATCCATGAAAATAATCCCATGGCACTGGGAACTAAATGAGAGCACTGCATTTGCCAGCTGGAAAAGAAGAGAACTGGGCATTTCTTTGCCGTAGAAAAGGAGTGCGAATAATGGACTTATAAAAGAGGGAGTGCAAAAAAAAATGTAGACCCAAGTGCTTTCTGTTCTCCTTTACATGCTTATAAGAAACCAATTCAGGCTTGGCGCATGCATTTATTAAACAAAAAAAATTCTTGTGACTTTGTTTCTTTCCAGAGCAGTCGAGCAAGCCGCTTGATACGCCGTGACCTTGAAACATAATGAAGCATTGAAAAGCAAATCCGGCAGTACAGAAAGGAAGTGTGTTTTACCATGCAAGAGGAGGTATTGAGGTCCACGCAAGAAACAGCCAAGCGGTTATCTCTGACAGCTTAAATCACATCCAGGCAGTGCTTTTTACAAGACCCCCTTTGTTAAGAGAGCCACAAACAGTGCAATGTGTGGAGGGCTCTGCAGAAAAGTACCTAGCATCGTGGCGTGCATCTGACATTTAACATAATTTTATAATGATATAACTGACTCGTGTTGCTCTTTGCCCTTGTCAGTGTGCAATAACCCCTAGGACAGGCCCCCGCATGCCCGGTAGCGGTGACCATTGCAAAACGCCATCTGTACCAGCCATCACGGCGGTGTCCTTGGGGGCTGCTCCAGGGACGGTGGCAGAGGATGCCTTGTGCAAGTAGGAGAGGGTTTGCACATGGTTATGGATTTAAAACCCACCCAGGGTGCTGGGGGCTAACAAAGGAGCTCCGAGCTGGCCCATTGCACATCAGCATCACTCCATTGCCACCCCTTTCCTGGCAACAGGAACAGTTGTATGTCAGAGGCGGTTTTGGATAGCTGGGGTTAGAGACCTGTAAACGCAGCAAAGAAACTAGGGTGGGGAAGAGGGGGGAAAGGGATGGTGGGGCTGCTCAGCAGCTCCTAGGGAGAGAGTGCTTGGGTGAGGGTGTCAGCAAGGACATTTATTCAAATGTAGAGTAGCCAGAGTTAAGAAAAAGAGAAAGGATTGCAAGTCTGCAGGTATCTGGTATTGCAGAGTCCTGGGTACCCTCTGGGTCCTGGCTATGCTCAGCATCTCCAGGATGGGACCCCACAGAGCCACACCTGGGTCACACACAGGGCTTTTGCATGTCAGAGGAGAAGAAAAATCAAGAAGATCCCGCTCCTGCCTGGTGGTTAAATATCCTTCAACACTCTGAAGAAGAAAAGAAGGGTGAGAAGCCTCACTTCCCATGTGAAACTTGCCTAATTTTAGTGAACTTTAGCAAGTGAAAGCTTTGCAGTCCTTTGGCCCCGACATGAGTGCCTGGGTGTCAGGGTGACTGCAGAGGCACCCCTTTGGAGACAGCTTTGCTGAGGAAGCTTAAGAAAGAGGTTCATTGCCTTAGCCAGAAACCTAAAACCAACACAGCAGGTAGATAGGGGGCATGATATCCGGAGCAGAAATGCTAATCTTCAGGTGATGTAGACTTCAAACTCTCTCTGACCTGGGTTATAACACACTTAGGACAGATGTAAGTTTCCTCCAAGAGGGATTTGTCAGCTCCAAGTCTTTGGGATGAGAGGAAAAACTTCCAACCTCCCTTGAAAATCAGCTGCAGAAATACAGCTCCATCTGGCCCAACACTCTGGAGGAAAGCCAAGGGGACAGCACGACTCATGCAGGGGCCCGCAAACACCATTGGGAAGGGATTTTGCATCGCTGGCTTGAACGGGATGCTGAGAGGAGTTTGTGGGAGAGAGCATCTCTTGATGGGGCAGCTGCCTTCACATTAATTACACTGGCAAATTTTAGCATTGTGCCCTGGCTGTGCTAAATGGACAAAATGGGGATGATCTGACACAGCGGCTGTGGAAATGCAGTCACACAGGCTTCAGCCCAAGCAAAACTGCCGAGGAGAAAATGCTAATTGCCAGGGTCTGGATGGTTTTTGGGACTCAGGGACTGCAGGCAGGAAAAGGAGGATGGGAAGAAGGGATGTCCCTCCTGCATATGGGGTAGTAAGGAAAAAAAATAATGTCCATTGACCATATGAACAGAGGGGAAAGCACTGTGCTGATTGTGCCGCCTGGTCTTTGGCGCCCAGTGTTTGTTTTGGGAAGATAACGTTGCCATGAATCATCATCGCACGTCCTCTGCCTACCACTGTGACACTGCTAATGGGACATGTGCTCTGGCAGGTCTTGCTCCAGCCCTCGTTACCGCATGATTGATGGCTCAGCTGTTCCGGGTTTCTGGGCTAATTCCTCACTCGCATTTTCCTGTGCCTTTAAAGGCCTGGGAATTATTATTTTCCCCATATCTTTTGAGTCCCAAGCCCTTTTACAAAGGGGATAGCAGATAGCCAAAGGTGTTAATACTTTTATCCTCTCCTTTTATCCTGGGACACTTGCACCCAGTGTCCCTGAGATGAGCTTGCAGAAAACTCTGCTTCCTTCGGGTTTGCCCTGCATTTGTATCAGATGCATTCAGCCCTTGGGTTCAAATCTGATTTAGCTGCTGGTATGCACTAGAAATGAGACTGATGGCTGCAGTATAGCATCTTCCAAATGCCTGTCCCTGTCCCTAAGCCACTGCCAGTGTACAGTGGGGAGACCCAGGATCTCCTGGTGCTTGCACCAAGGTGGAGAAGACCACGAACAGCTCTTCTGACAGATCATCACATTAAGTGGGGCTAATGATGTGAAACAGCTGCTCCGAACACAAGCCGGTGCAATCATCAATTCAGTTAACCACATTGATTAATACAGGAGCTCAGCAAACATCATAAATAAATAAGGCTGCCCGTCACTGAACATGGGAAATTACCATGCCTTACACTATTTAAACAAGGAAACTGTCCCCTGTTTTATCATGGTGCTGCCTGAAAGGTGGAAGGGGTCTGGCAGTGATTCGATGGAAGGAAATAAACGATGGGTGCATTACCCCGCAGCACCATCTCTTGCTCCCCATGTCTTTGCCCCAGATAAGATCTTTAGATGTATAGGGGGAAATTTGGGAGTCAGCAGCCAAAACTGGTGGAGAAAGGGCTGCTTCGAGCCTCTGAGGGACATGGGAAGGCAGCCCAGGAGGACATTGCACTAAAGACCAAAGTCCTCCTTGGTTGCAAAACAGGGCTTTGTGCTCCTCTAACTCCCTCCTGCAAGCTCTGGACCTGATCCAGACCCACAGAAATCTGCTGGAGCCGCTTCACCAACTGCAGCAATCCTTGCAACTCTGGTAATCCAGCTGAATTTGTCGGTTCACTGGGGGCAGAGGGTGTAGCTGGGAGCCCATCTCTCTTCTCCCAACCTCATTTCAAGGTTCACGGAGATGCATCGATAGTCGTGCCCTTTGGCACGCCCCTTGTGCTAGGCAGGGATATTTGTCCATCTACAAAGCTATCATAAACAGTAGCAAGTTCCCCCTTCCCAGTAGGTTGGTGCTTTCTTCCCTAACGACGATAAAACCCACTCATCCCGGTGGTTAGTTTTAGATAGAGCTGTCATTGAGTCTTGGCATTTTTTGCAGCTTCCGTCATTCTGTTGCCAGGAGAATCTCCATCGCGAACAAAAGCTGTTTTATTTTGTGCAATTGGACTCGGGGAGGAAAAGAAACTCTCTATGGGAAACCGCAGCATTAACTTGTGGGTCGTGGGTCTCGCCGTTGCAATCGGCCAGCCAGGATGGGAGGTATGGACAGGGGATTGCTTGGCTTATAGTGAAAGGGTGATAAGGAAAAATTAAGAGTGCTACTTACTGGAAATGGTTGGTTAAAATAAAGGATTTTGGTTAAAATAAAGGATTTTGCCATACGGAGTAGTTTTCCAGGAGGAGGGAGGCTGAGGATGCATGCGTGGTACAAAGCTCCCCAAAGCAAACTCCACCGACCGTCCCTCCCTAAGGGGCAGAGTGAGCAGGGGGTAGGAGTTGCACCATTTGATGCATGATGGCATGAATGAGGGATGCAACAGGGGCAGGAACAAGGTGCAAGGCTGCTGCAAAACTGAGGACAGCAGCAGCGGGGTGAAAGGATGCTGTAGATTTTACCTCAAGGACTGGAGAAGGTGCAAGGCCAGTCCCCGGGCCTCTCTTATCTCTCACCTCCGCCTCTTTGCTTTCCTTTGTTCATTCATTCACGCAGTTAATGTCAGGCAGCCAAAGAAATTAAAAGCCGCTCCAGAAGCCCTGTCATTTGCTTTGCGCACTTCCTCATCAAGCTTAAAAAAACTAATCCCTGTTATTAGTAGGAAGCAATTGTTACCTGGCCTGGTGTTTACCATCACCTGACAAACACCACGGATGAGGGCTGAGCAGTTTGCACAGTGGTCACAGGTGGCTTGCAGCCCCCCATCCTGCAACTTTTCTTCCCCTTTGGCACCAACGTGGCCCCAAATTTATGAAGGGAGGTGGTACTCACCTGCTGCAGTGCAATGGTTGCAGTGTCTGGGGATGCTGTGCCTGGAGTCTCAAGGAAAAGCAAAAGTAGGGGCCAGGCTTGCAAACAAAGTGCTGCTTTCGCCTTCAGCCATTGCAATGGATGGAGATCTCGTGTAATGTTCACAGCGCGTGGCCGAGGAAGGAATGGAAAGAAGTCCTCCAGACTCCAGCTACAAAAACAAATCGGGTAAATGCACATTCGAAGTGGAGACGGGTGTCAGAGGAGTAAACTTGCCCTGCTTTCATTATAGCCCAGTGTAATCTAATTCAGAAAATGAAGCAGCAAAAATCCATTTGGGGATCCTGGCAGAAGGAAGACGATGCTTTGTTTGCCCATTTCAAAGGCACCGAGACTTATTTATCAGAAACATTTGTGGGTAATTGGTTTTGAAACGAGAAAGTTATAGATACAAAATAAATCTTGTCTGAATCATTTATTTACTTTATTCTAGTCATAAAACCTGAGCACCCTGACCAAGCAGAGTTCAAACACCTGTAAGTGCCACCTGTGTCAGCGATGGTCTGGAGCCCGCCTTGCTCCCTGCCAAAGGGTGCAAATAAATAAAGAGCCGCTGCTTCCTGGGAAGGCAGCAATAGCTCTGCCACCCGCTTCTATAGCAGAAGATCTGTCTTGGTACGGCATGAACCAAGAGGAACATCAAAACCTGCCAGCCATCCCTATCCCTATCCCTTGCCATTAACCATCATGGCTGTAATTAATTTGCAGCAAGGGGAGATTGGCCTGGGAAGAGCTCACCCCAGGGAGTTTGCCAGGCTCGCTGTACTAATGAAGTGTTATTAAACGTACCTTGTCAGCCAAGCACTCTCTTCCCCAGCTCCGGAAAGCAATCTATAGCATGATACAGGCAAAGGGATTTGCTGGACTCCTACCAAAATTGGAAGATCATGGAAAAAGCGCTCTCCCCAGCGCGTAGCAACAGGCTGCAACAAACCCGGGCTGCAGCGGGAGCTTGGAGACTCCCACCAAGCGCCAGGATTTTATCAGATTACATTTGGGAAGTAGATTCTGCTAGGCTTAGATATGGGAACACTCCCATCTGCAAGGTTTCAGGAGCTCAATGTTAGCGGTTGAGCCACTGCTTCACCCGTAAGAGCATCCTTCTCTGCCTTTAGCCCCAGCAAGGGGTTTGGTGGTGCTGGGTTTGGTGCTCCTCAGACCCGGGATCGTTTGCAGGGCAGCCTGTTTCAGTGTTTTCCTCCAAGACAAGCAGATGTCCAGCATCTCTCTGCAATTTCAAGGGTGGCATCAGAGCAAAGATGAACCCTTCTCTTTCCGAAAGAGCCAGATAACACTCACATATCTGAGTCACAGGTATGTCATCCCCGACCAGCCTGTCTCCTAAGCACTATTTAGGCAGAGACAATTACCATTCAGTTTTGTGTAAGTGCTTTAGAAACACCATAGGCGAATGGACAGAAAAAGTCTTGAAATGAACTTTAACATGGAATTCCTGCAAGATTAATTCCCGGCACCATATAAAAGCCTGAGCTCATTAGGGCATCCTGTCCAGGTCTAATTGCTCACCGGTATCGCTTCCTGGCAGAGGAAATTGGGAGTGGCACACATCCAAAGGTGGGATGGCTCTGCCACTGGTTGCAGCGTGCCTGGCTCTCTCCCGGCTCTCTGCGGTCGCGGCAGGAGTGGAGGTGACGCGGCAGCAGAAGGCAGCTGCAGGCAGGAGAGAGCAGGAGCAGGACAGGGAGGCAGGAGCCTGGGGGCAGCCCACACCAGCACCTGCTGGAAGGATGCTGGGGGGAGCATCTTCTCCGGTCCCCACAGATTTTGGTCCCTGCCATGTACAGCACCCACCCTGCGACCAAATACCCCATGGCCTCTTATTGCTCTGAGCTTCTGGGTGTTGCAAAACACTTGTTGCGAAATGGAGAGAGGGATGAGATGCGGGACGGGATGCTCATCCCTCTACCCCAGGCTCAGCTGGACCTTCCCCACCAGCAACATGTCTAACGTGCATCCTCAGTGCGGGGAAAGCAGCTCCCAGCTCCCAGGATGGGTAGCGGTCATCGCACATGAACTGCTGATTTTCAATCAAGCCGACAGTGTGGAGTTCAAGTTCAGTTTTACCGCCTGGAGATGTGAGTTTACCACAGAGGGATCACGAGGCTGCTGAGCTGAAACTCTAGATGCACGTAGACTTCCTCCAGTCCAGCAGCCAGCTCATCGAAAAAGACACTTTTGTCCCCAAAGCCACTCAAGGCATCAGCCTGGGACAATACAGAGATGTACACCATCACTTCTCAGGGCTTCAGCTATTCAGGAAATGACTAAAATGAGTAAGAATAAACTGGGGTTTGCAAGGCAGAGAAAAAAAGTCAATTCAGACTTTGTTGGGGACTGGAGAGGACAGTGTGATTTACCCCTGACATGGACTAATTCATGTAAGGGTGAAGCAGGACCAATATATTTTGTGAAACATCAGCTGGTTGGCATTGGAGGCTGTTTCGATAGCGAGATTCGCTACTTTAGTATTTCTGATATAAAAACATTGAATGAGACAAGTCATTTTGGACTTTACAGTATGAGAGCTATGAAATCAGACTAACAATGCAAGAGATGAATAAACCAGGTGCAGGAGGGACAAGAGCACCTTGGTCTGGGTGCCCCAGGCTTGGTGCCCAGGTGCAGACGGGAGCAGCACCCCGGTACCCGCATGGCACCTGCCGCCAGCACAGGAGCAGCACCCAGCCCAGCTGCACCCCGGTGTTGCCAGCAGCCCAGCATTCACAGGTGCCATCCGAACCGTTTCCACCAGCAAAGCAAGATGAAAATGCGCCGTTGCAATTAGAGAACTGGGCTATCCGGCTGCAGGGAGCTTTCCTTTGATAAACCCCAAACCTCCCAAAACAATGCAACAGAAATGAGCTCCCAAGGGTGCTTTGAAGTGGCTATACGGCTCGTTTCATTTGCGTTTGCTAAATGAAGCTGGTGAAAGGGCTGGATGAGGCCGGGGAGCCCTGGCTGACACCCAGGACGGGGTTTGGCTGCACAAGGACTCGCAGGCGCCCCGGCTGCCGCCCCACTTTCATCTCGCCCTGGCGAAAACTCTGTCTCCTTCTGCGGCGCTGGAAGTTTGGGCGCAGGAGGAGCCAACACCAGGAAGAGGAAATTTAATCATCGGATCCCGATTAAACCCAGGAAAAAACAAGGCGAGGGTTAGGAAGAGCAGCGGCTCTCATAGCCCAGGCCCTTCTGCGCACAGGACCCGCTTGCCCCAATATTTCTTGTTCAGCTGCTTTTCCCAGGGGTGTTCCAACATGAAATTGCCACCGTGATGGTACCTGCGGCCACCATCTCAAGCTGCACATTGCATCCATCCCCAACCTGCTGCATTTCTTGCTCCTGGTACCCCATTTCCTAACCCAGCACCCCTGCTGGGCAGCACAACCCCAGCCAGCACTGGGGTGGGATGCTCGGCAGCGACAGGGTGGGACGGTCAATTAGTCCGCGGGGTTTTAACGAGCGAACGAACGAACACAAAGCCTTTTTTTGGCTTTGGCTGCCTTGGGGTTGGGGCCATTGCAAGCTTTGAAGCCGCCTTCTCGAACCGTGGTTAACTCAAGAAATTGGGTTGCACAACTTGTTGCTTTATTGGGAATAAAGGTTTGATTTTTTTTAGCGTTTTCCTCCATGTTTCTTTCCTCTTGCAGGAATTCCCATCCTTCCCATCCAGGGGGAAGAGCATCGGGGGGATTTTTGCTCCAGTGCCACACAGCACAGGGATCCTGCACAGCACAGTGAGCTTCGCACCAGACACACGACACGAGCTGCACCACGCGGCTTCGCTTCCTTTACAAAAATGCATGAAAATGCGAAAGAAACCCCATAAAAGCTGAATTGCTCAGTCTACACGGAAAATGGCCCGAGTGTAACCACCCACCGCTGAGTTTGGATTTGCATTCACTGCACCGGTGGCACCCCCTTGCACGAGGCTCGGCCCCCGTGGCCTGTCCTGGGTGGAAGTGATTTGTACGGGGGCTCTCCTGTGCGCGAGGGTTCCCCCCCGAAAGACCCTGCGCACGCCTGTTTTGCACGAGGACTGCCTCTTGGACAAGGTGCTCTGACACCCCTCGTGCATGCTTGTTTTGCACGACTGCCCCTTGCACGCCTGTTTCGCACGAGGACTGCCCCTTGCGCAAGGACGCTCCCGCCCCCCCC